>CM022947.1:79385013-79648167 GCA_012931725.1 Litsea cubeba | reverse complement strand
AATCATATGGGTTGCCTGCACTATTGCAATCATTATCACTTTCATCTTGATTCAAGACATCAGCCAAATCCTCATTGGAATCTATATCATCATTGTAGTTTTCAAGACTTGCATTCGTTTCAGACGCAACCTCATTGGTTGGGTACGAGAAATGATTATCTACATCTTCTGCGAGATTGACATCTGGATAAGTGTATTCGTGGATATTACCCATTTCAGCCCTATAAACATCTGACATAGCATCCACTTCAATATGAATAGGTGATTTGCTGGGACAATATAATCTGCAAATGAGAACCTCCATAATTATTACATTCATCTAAAAATACAACAAAAAAAAAATTCTTGCATATGAAACGAAAACGAACCTGGTGGTCAGCCCTCTACACGGTGAACCCTCATGATCAATAGCCTTAGTCTTCTTATGTTTAGATAAATGAGTTCTTGGGCCTACTTCCATGTGGATTTTCATTGCAACAATGTCCATCTCTAATTCCGGCATTCTCTTCAACTTGTTCATTCCTTCCATGCATGTAGATCTATTTATTAAATATGTACATGTATATAACTTGAAAAATTATTATTCTAAATTCTAAACATAACTGTCTTACCAAGAAATTGAATGGTAATGATCTGCACCATCATTGATATTTCTACTTAGATATATGTAGATAGAATTTGTCACCTCTCCACATGCTTTGATCATTACCCGAATATCATTGTCATTCTTTATACTAATCAAGGTGAATGCTTTGCCATTTTGATGTAGGTATTGAATACGATGAGGCTCTTCAGATATTACCCAATTTGTTGTTTGTAAGATAATTTCGACCAATGAGATGTATGTTAAGTTACGATTAACATAGATAGCAGTTTGATCACCATCGATGTAGTTAGGATGAACTCTATCCCACTCAAATTGACCACCGAAGTGGACCACTATCAGTAGCTCGCCATCCAACATCTTTAAGGAATGTGACACTATCCATGATAAAAATGAAACATAAAGGAGTAATATTCATAGTGAGCCATGCTAATTCAAAGCAACACAATCATAGCTACTAAACTGGTATACACACTTAGAATTGACAGTAATATAATTTTCGAAGTAACATTTTATCGTACCATTCACATATATGCGCACGTTCATCTTACACATCACCAAATGTATTCGTAATTAGCATAAACCCCAAATGTTTGATGTAAATTCTGATATGAAAGTTACAAAAGCATTGGCAAAGTTAGAGAAGACTAAAATAAAGATGGATGAGGGCATATTGAGCCTTCAGAACATAGAGTAACAAGTTTTGAGCTTAATGAGTTGATAATTTTTGTCTTATAAATGACGTTGGCATGTGTTTCACCAACCTCCACATACCTGAACAAATACTCGCACCTTCTCCTTTGTTAGTTCATTTGTAATCAATTTTATTTTTTTAGACAACCTAGATTGATGAATGACACTCATGATGATGAAGACGACGACCGTGGCGATGACAACAATGAAATGGGTTTTGATTGGTCTACTTGATATGGAGCAAAGAAATCACTTGTTTGATGTTATGCATGATGGGAGCAGTGCCAAGTAATCCACATCATTGGTACATTGATGAAAAAGAAAATAAGTGCTACATTAACATTAAAAGTGTTAGTTAAAAAAGACATCAATCACATATTTAGTGGAAGTAAAAGAAATCAATATCCACTTTTCTATTTAATATAAGTATGTTTTTCATATGAGGTTGCATTCTTCTTGATGAGATTATAACTCAAATACCCCCATCTTATGATTCTAACCATCCATGATCCAATAGGGTCTCCACTAACAATATGGGAACATGGTTGTAATTATTTTCAATCAGGATGGCTGTGATCATAGGACATGAGACATGTGCAGTTGACTAAAAAATAACAACATGTCGAGCCTTAGTTACATAGAAAAAGAACATCTAGAGATTTCAAAAAAAAAAAAAAACAATTGATTCATCCATAAGAACGTTTAAGTAATTTCAAAAGATATAATCAAATGGCTTCTACAAAAATAAAATAAAATAGAGAGGCGGGTTCAACAATGGAGAAAGTAGTGAGGGAACCAATCTCGGCCAGACAAATAAACATAAGAGTATGTAAAACAAGGTGGAATTGATGGAATGACCAAATCCTCTCCTCATTATGGGGAGGTCATCTGTATCATCCATCCCAACTTCTCTCTCCCAATGTTTCTGTGGTTAGGATTGTCTCATGTGTGTAGTCTAACAGCTTGCACACATCTAAGGTAAGGCCTATTGATCTAATAGGCTTGACTGCACACTTCCTTGCCATGTTACCAGAATTATAATGGAAAAGTGAAAAAAAATAGTGTTCAAAGCAACATTATTTCCCTGTATGTTTCCTCCTGTTGATTTTTATGAATCACTAGCTACTACTCAGTTTCATGGCATTACATTCTGCTAATTGCGAGGAAATCATGTTCAATGACAATATTATTACTGCCATTCTCTTTCATGATTTAGTACTTGATCCATATGCTTAGCTTGTAACTAAATCATATTTACAACAAATTGAAATGTACAAATATGGAACTCAATGTTCCTTTTGCAGGTCTTGTAAGCATTGACTGTGGAGGTATGTACAAGTTCAGAGACGATGTCTTTTATTGATTGGATTCCTGATAATCAGGTCATCTATGGTGTTAAAGCCAACTTATTTGTTACAAATGAGAAGCCGAAGCAATACACTACATTGCAATACTTCCCTGCTGATAGCAGATCAAGTATTGTTATACGTTAAATGTCAACTCAAGGACTAGGTACCTTGTAAGAATAACCTTTTTACATATGTAAATCACATTTACGAGAAGATGCATAAAATACGAATGACCCCTAAAGTATTTCATAATCCTTAATAACCAAGAATTAAATTAAATAAGGCAACAATTAAAAGGTCTTCAAAGATCCTAACTGTTTCCACAAGCATCCACACAACTGATCCAGACAAACAAAAGTGCCAACAATTAACTACTACGATTTCTCCCACAGTTGGGCCCCAACACACCAACTATCAGCACAGAACATAACCCAATTGATAAAGAAATGGATCAGAAAAAGGCATATACCTTACACTACAGAAGACCAATGGGGCCAGTTGGTGAGGGATACAATGGAAGCTGCCGGTGATGTGGATTGCACTCAGGAGAGAAACGACAAAAAGAAAATGGAACAACAGAACTGGACGGTCAACCTTTTTTTTTCTCTTTTAATCCTCTCCAAGACTGGGTTACTCCCCAATGCTAGTCTTCCTTTACACAGAAAGGGTTTGTCTGCATTGATCAAAACGAAGCAAACATTTTTCAGTTAACGAATCAAACAAAAGCAAACATCACCATCAAATAAAAAAGAACTCATGCACATTTTCATCTTCCAGAGTCAAACGAACACATTTAAAATAGCAAACCCATCTCTGACATCATCCAAGAGTTCGAACCCATCTCTCTCCCATCCAAAACACAATGAGAAAACCCTTTTTGCACACCCAACCCAGAAGAAAATGACAAGGAAAAAGAACCCAATCCCTGACATAGCTCTCTCATCATCAATAAACATGAAAACCCATTTCCAAAACAGAAAACCCATCTCCCAAACATCAACACAAAAGAGAAAAACTACAAGAAAAAGAATCCAATTACAGAAATAGAAATTTCACATTACAAATCGTGCCTCTAACAGGCCAAGGATCGCTGCCAGTCAGAGACAAGGAAGACGAATCAGATTGCTTCCGCCGTTCTCGTCGACGCCAAACCTGTTGACCGGAGAAGAAGAACCCAGTTGGGTTCTGGCTGGCGTTCGTTGCAGAGGTAGGGGAAGGTGGAAAAACGAAATGGGTGAAAGGGGAAGGTCAAAAGTGATAAGGGATTTTTAAACGGATGCTCTGTTTTTTACTTTTTACATTTGGATCCCATGATATCATGGGATCCTGGGGCAAAAAAGTAAAAAAAAAAAAGGGAGACCAGAGTCAAACGACTCTGGTGGCATTAGCTAAGTAGGAGTCATGGAATTGGGACATTAGGGTCTAGCAGGGGCCAATATGTCAAATCCCATGTTTTTTTCTTCTCATTCCATATGGTATCTCGTAATTTGTTTTGTTTACCCATCTTTCTAATTTTTGCTAGGGATGAGTACTGGTAAGGCGGTGCTAAGAAATTTATAGTTTATTGAAACCTTGGATTCATTGGATTCATGATCCCAACCGTTAATTCTCCTTGGAAGAAGGTGAAAAATGTTCGGGGTCAGATTTCATGTCTTAATTTATCATAAATTTTGAAAATTTTGAGAAGAAATATGAACCGTCGGATCTATTGAGACTCACATGTACAAGATGACAAATAATGGAAAATATTTCTATGGCACTCAATTGCTTTTGAAAATGAATCACATGTGCATACAAATCATTTTTCAATCAACATATGTAAAAGCCAAAACCCTTTAGGAGAAAAACTGGATATTCTAAAAAGTAGTTAAAAATGAAGAACTGAAGTGGAGATCCAAAATGGCCTACAAATATTCTTCTCTTTCAAAGAAAATAAATTAAATGGAGACAGAAAATAAATAAATATTCAATCATTGACTTATATCCTTCACCGCTCATCTCTTCAATAATTCAATGTTAGAACTCATTTTACTATCATGCAAACATACTAAGTAAGATGAGTCTCTATCCATTATAGAGGAGCTACGATTATGGAAGACTATACTCCATTCGAACTTAGTTGTGTTTGTGGCAAGAATTTCTTGGTGAGACTTTTAGTGATTGATCCATCCATTTTTGGTCTTATAAATCTTCATTTTAAGTTTTGATTTTTTTTTACTGTTGTTTTTTTTTAATCGAGTTTTATGTGTTTGAGTTTGTGCATGCAAAAGTTAGGAATTGAAAAATTGTTTGTTCTTTATGCTGAATCAAGTTTAACAGTTCAATGAATATGCTTGGTTTATAGTTTCCTGCATAATTCAATTCGTTGGGCAATGACTGATATATTTATTTGCATGTACTGATCATTCAAGCTATACCTTCAGGCACAAATGATTACAAATATATTTATAAAATTAGCATAAGTAAATATTATTTTAAAAAAATTTCTCGCAGAATTCGGGTTAGTTTTTGTGTGGTCATAGGAGAACGGTAATTCATTTTAGCTGTGCTCATAATGTGCTGTGTCGTAACTTCAGGCAATGTTCGAATTACATACATGAATTCTACATGCTGACTAAACATACAGCTATATTGTCCCAAATGGTATCATCACTGAAAACACTTATTTATTTACTTTTTATCATTATTTATTTACGTTTTACCATTATTTTTATTGTCCCACAGCACACATTGCACCTGCTCTCTCCGCCCTCTTCCCTTTCTCTCGCTTCTTATCTACCTCTCTGCCCTCCGTTACCCTCCTCTCTCTCACTCCCTCTCCCTCTCTCTTCCCTCTCCCTCAGCTCACTCTCTCTACTCTTTACTTCTTCCTTTGCTCTTCTCTCCCCACTTTTCTCTCTTTTCTTTTTCCCGCTCTCTTCTCTCTCTCTCCTCCTGGCCTGCGCACCCACAACAGCCTGCAGCCCCCTTCACCTGCACAAACGCCATCTCCTTCTTTCTCCCTCATTCTTTTTCTCTCCTTTTTTTTTCTTTTCTCCTTCCTCTCCTTTCTTCTTCCCTATCACTACTTCACCTCCCTGCTTGCACATTGTCACCACCATCACTACACTGTCCCTGCACACCCCACACCCGTGCACCCACCTATACACCAGCACCTCCCTCATCCATTTATCAAATTGTAATTTTGAAATATACATATAAATATTCTTATTTTTTATATACGTCGTGCGCCGTGCCTTTTGGCACAAGAAATGTACTAGTAATTCAATGTTAGAACTACCAATTCAAAATCTGAGACATTTTAATTGAATATCCTAACCATCTATGAGTCTACAAATTTTAGTCCAACAAAAGTTAGCTCCACCATAAAATTGACCATGAATATTCTCGGCCAACTCATGGAAAAAGAATATAGGCCATCCCATACATGGCGAGGGTGCAGCGGGAATTACTCAATAGATTATTTCATGAGCTCCATTCAGGAATACGGAAAGATAAATAAATTAAACAAGACTAGGCAAAAAATATATTTAACAAATGAAATGAAACTGTATCATTGTATTCCATATGGATCTGGATCCCCTGGTGTGTGTGTGTGTGGGGGGGGGGTCTGTTTCAGCCAATCCCAAGGTTCCAACTGAGGCAGTTGCCACCTCAGCGAGTTAACCCTTTTATGCAATTGAATAAAATAAAATTACAGAAGTTCTTCTTGCAAATAGGGAGAAATTATTTTAACAAAGAAAACCTAAAAGCTAAAACATATCTATTGTTCGAACTAGAGAGCCTGGAGGAGATGAACGAACGAGAGAGCCTAGAGGAGACGAACGAAATGGACTTCCGTCTCCTCTAACCCAATCCTCACCATCTCTCTTAGAACCCATTAGAGTCGAGACGTCCGTTCTTTCTACATAAATCAAGAGCAGCCATGGAGACCCATATGCATCAAGGTATCTCCTTTCATATCTCATTTATCTCTATTAATATTAGTAGTAGAGGAAGAAGAATCCATGCTTTTTGTTCTTTAGTGCACGTTGAGCCACTTCTTTTGAGGAAAAAAGCATGGAAATCGAAAGAAAAATGGTTTTCAGCATCCTTCATGATTCTGTGGAAAGGAAAACCTTTTTGTATCATTTTCCTTTTTTCAATAGCATTAATTGTTTTAGGCTTTCTAAGCAGATTTTTAGGCCTAAATGAATTACTAATCTAAAAAAGGGTCCTAATCTTATAAACTAGGCTTAATTAGTGGAAAATTACTAAACTACTCATGCTAATCGCCTATTAAATAGGATAACCTAGGGTTGCCCTGCTCCAAATGGGTCCCACTTGGTATTTCTAGGGACGAGTCCTTGCAGATAAATTGTTAGTCGCAACTGGATTGAGATTCCTCGGGCCATTGGACAAGTGTGACCAGTGACGAGCTCTAGCATCCAAATGACGACTGATCTCCAACTTGACTCCTTGAAGCTTAAGGCCAAGTTTCCTAACTTGGAACCAATGCTTCCAAGGTGAGAGAGCGGAGTCAATGATAGAGTCCCTCATGAGGTGGTTGTTTGTCGTTATCACGAGTGTGACGTTCTCTTTGGAGGCCTTTAGAATGATCCTTTCTGTTAGTTTTATGGACTAAATCCAGTAGATGATATAATAAATTGATTAATTTCTTTATTTATCAGTATGTTCATGCTTTCCTTTCATGATATGAATTGTGATTTATTATATACTTGCACATAACCAATACGAGTGACATGATGGTTCATGAGATGAAGCGGTGTCCACAAGTATATTAGATGTAACACATGTGTATGGATGAGATCCACATACGGGAGACATGTGTGACAAATCTTATACTTAAATATCTTCACAACCAGTGATGAGACTGGACATCTCATACTGACAAGGTTGCAGTCTTTGGTTACTATGAGATAGTGTAATTTGTCTCGATCATCAGAATGTAAGATTCTGGATCAGAGTGCTGGTACATTGGATGTATTGAAGGACCATGAGAAGCACTTTATAAAATACTGTCTTCATTTTAAGGTCCGCTCTCATAATTCACTAGCAGTAAGCTTTCAATCCCGAGACATTAATGAACTCAAGTTTTTATCTATTCATTTGCTTTGAGTCACCAATGAGTGAGGCCAACTGTAGGTCAACACCTCGGTGATTTGGGTACGTGGTAGTAGAGCTGTGGGAACATTCAATGGTCAAGATGGAATCTATCTCTAATATTCCCTTGTGTCAATTAATGGATTTATCATTAGTAAGTGCGCACACATTCCGATTAAGAGTTGATTGGAAAGGTACCTATGATCATTATAATTAATTGGGGCTCAAGGATAATAAGATATGATCTAGTTTGGAAGACAGATCCAATTGATCCATGGATATTGAGATAGAGTAGCTTACTTGTGGTAATGTGGAAGTGTAGGGTATTCTATATAATATTCTTAAGACTAGAGTTCAATTGCATTTATATAGTGGAGTTATTGCAATTAAGTGTGGGCCCAGATTGCACATGAGATGTGGGGTCGCGAGTCTCAGTTGAAGCCAGTTTTCTAAAGAATCCCTAGTGGTCCCCACAATAGTCCAGTTATTAAGATACTAATTCTTGTTGAACTCTAAAATGAAAGTTACTATTTCTATTTGAAGTGAGACTTCTAATAGTGATAATAATAAACTTACTAATTTTAGTAAAAGTGAGACTTTTATTTTAATTAGAAAGGAATTAGAAAGTTACTAATCATATTTGAAGTGAGACTTCTAATTATGATATGGTAAGTTACTAATTAATTAATTGAAGTGAGACTTCTATTTTAATTGGTAAAGAAGAGAAACTTACTAATTCTTATCGAAGTAAGACTTCTAATAGAAATTAGTAAGTAGGGCTTGCAAAAGCTATAAAAGGAGAAAAGGAGGTGTTGGACATCTGATGCTCATTCCCACATTGGGATTCACGCCCAAGGCAACTCAAGTCCAAGGGGTTGGTCGTCCACTCCTCTCCTTTGTGCAAGAGTTGCACATGGTCTTTCTCCTCTCCCTCTTCTAGTTCTCATTCTAGTTCCTCCCTAGAGTTCCTAGTAGTTTTCTCTTGGAGATCCCACCAATATCTTCTTGGGAAAAAGGGAGAATCTGATATGGGTCATAGCGTGGAAGATCAAGAGGTCTTGGAGATTCTTATTTGATTAGTGAAAGCGTTTCATCATCAAAGAAAGACGCAAATTCTCCATTAGAGCACAACCGAGCTCCAAAGGTATAATCTACTTCCTTACATGTTGTAGATTTATTTGTAGCTTATTAGTTGCTGTTTCTATCTTCTAGATAGATTGTTTTACTGGTCATGATGGCTGAGATTAAGGACATGGATCTTGGATTGGGTTTTAGAACCTTCTAGATAATTGATCCGTGCATCAAGTGGGTCAAAAGTTTTTGAAACCTATCCTAGAGGCCCACCTATATCCAACAATTAGTATCAGAGCTATACCTTATCTCTAATCATGTTAGATCAGTTGTCTAGATCTAATCTTTGCATGAGATGCGAAGAGTATAGACCTAGGCTATGTGAGGATCAGTTTTGATAATTTTATGCATTTATTATGTTTTCTGAATGCACAAGAAAGGACAAGTTCGGGCAAAATCGCGGTTTTTTTTGCAAAAACCCCGAGTTGGGTTCTGGACTTTTACCGGCGGCCATAAAACACTTTTACCGATGGCCGTATTTTTCCCGGCGGCCAGAGAGGACTTTTACCGGCGTCTTCGGCCCCCGCTATAGGCAGTTTTTTTTTTATGTGGCTATCCGGGTTTGTTCATCATGAGATGATGGATGACTCCTTAACCCAAGTCCCTATTGTGTATAAGATGTTAACTTGCAGGTATTTTGTCCTCTCCATGTGGCCGACAAGTCTTTTTACTTTCTTTTATGGATGAATTTTTATTTTTGGCAAGTTGTGAAGGGCATCATGGTTTCCCGATTTAGGGCAAGGCATGGTGAAACTCCCTATGAGGCCTTTTATTTCCATTAATAGATTACTATGTAAGTCTCATCGTAGAGACATAGGAATTTATGTAATTTTCTAAATTTGTAAATTCTGGCGATGTCGAAGATGAAGAAGGAAAGTGAAGCTGGACTCCTAATCAAAGAGTTTGAACATTACCAAAGGTGTTTTGGAGTTTCCCAAAGTGTGTGAGGAATTCCAAATTTTTGGAAAGTCTAGAAGTCTAAGAAGTATATTCCACTTGGGCCATGTGGAGGAGATGACTAGCTTCTAATTTTAGCGTTTTCTATTTATAGATGAATGCTTTATTTAGAATGTTTCCAAATCTGATCCAAACATAGCAAGTTACTAGAATTGGTCAAATCAAATTAATTTTTGGAAAGAGTTCTAATTAGTGTTGATGACCCATGAATGGACATATTGGTAACACTAATTTAAGAAACTGGACTTTCCTTAAAATAACTTGACTTGAAACCAATCTTAGATCATATCATGAGATGATTTGATGATTCATATATTTATATATGTCATCTAATGTGACGCTAACAACACGGCCAATGTGAGATTGTTACCAAGTCTTGGCTTTGATATCAACTCATGATCGAACGTTCGTTGCCCAAGGAAGGCCTCCCGAGGAAGATAGTGACTCCTTGTCCATTCTTCATCAAACCATGCCTCCCGACCCTAACCCTCCCCTAACTTCGTCCACCACCACCACCACCTCCATCACTCTGCCTGCAAACCCCATCTCCCCTGTTCTCCCGCCCCCTACCAGTTCTCATCCTTTCCCCAGATCCAACCTTCAACCTTCATTGCTGGGAACCCATCCTCCTCTCCCCTCACCCATTCCTGCTCATCACCCCTCCGTCCCGGGCCCCTACACGATCTCCTCCTTAGTCTGGCCTCCCTTCCCAGGCCTCCAGCAGGATTCCATCCTATCCTCGCCCATCAGCCTCGACCCAGAAATCTTCCCCCCTTTACCATCCTCTAAGGCTAACATTTCAGTTCATGCTCATATGCTCACCAGGAATTCGACCAAGGGAAGGTCAACAGCTTCAGGTAGAGGTCAGAAATTCCTCCAGCACTCCCGGATCCTCCAGTCCCATTTCTTTAAATGGTGATACTTCAGCAGTGGGATATCCAGGTAAGGTCTCTTCCAGGTCTTTGGATTTAGATTAACTGCAGTTGCTTCGGTCCCACCTTGATAGATTAATTGGGCAATCACAAAGCTTGCCCCCGCCAGCCACTCAAGAGCCTCTTATCCCTAAATCCTACACCAGTTTTTTTTCCCTTCCGCCCATCTCATCTCCCCCTGTTCTTCCCTCTCCGATCTGGATAGAAGGCAAACTTTCTCTGAACATCCCCTCTCAGATGGTTCTTAACAGCAAGGAATCCTTCTCGTTCTCAGCCATCGGAAAATTCGTTGGCAGACGGCCCTCCTTGGAAGTGCTTGAGCAATGGGTTCATAGTTCGTGGAGGTTCTCCAGGCCCTGCTTCATCTCTCTCACTAAGAAAGGGCTTTTCTTATTCAGATTTAATTCGCCAGAGGATAGAGATGTTCTCATCAGCCAAAGTCCCCTTTTGATGAATAGGAAAAAGATTTTGCTACAATCTTGGTCCCCTGGTCAAAATGAAGACTCCTGGCCAGCGATTTCTCCAGTTTGGATTCGTCTCAAAGGAGTCCCATACCATTGTTGGAGTAGCGACATCCTCCTCTCCATTGCCGGTTCTATTGGTAAGCCGCTTCACCTAGATGAAACCACAGCTTCCCAGAGGATGCTGTCCTTTGCTCGTGTTCTAGTTAATCTAGATGTCACCAAGCCAGGCCCTAGCAAGATCCTTGTAGAGCTGGAAGGAGATAAAGCCGTGGAAGTTGAAGTTCTGTATGAAAATGTACCGTGCTCAAAATGTCTCTCAGCAGGCCATCTCTCAGGAAAATGCCCATTCTCTGCAGCCAAACCAGCTCTGTTGAAGACCCCCCCCCCCCCACCCCCGTCCCCCTGTAGCAACTGCAAACAGCTTCAACTTCCAACTTAGATTCTGAATCCCTTGAGGCCTCTCCCCCAGCTCAGGACAACCTAGTTCAGGATCCCATCAGTCAACCCATCTCTTCCTCTTCAGCCGCCCTCTCCACAGTAGGTAATAACCCCCCCTCCCGTAGTACTATCGAGTCTCAGCCTCCGAACTCTACTGATCCTCGGCCAGTTAATCCCATTTTGTCTCTTCCATCTGAATTAGCTCTTGAAATTCTGGAAAAAATCCCTGCTCCGGTATTAGACTGCTCCAATGCCTTTTCCATATTAGAAAATTGCTGTTTTGCTGATCCTTCTTTGTCCTCTCTCTTCCCTATCAACCACTTTCAATCTAACTCCCACTCAGGCCCTAACATCCCTCATTCAGGTTCTACACAGATTGTTAATGTTTCCCCTGATTCTAGTCGTCATCTCCCTGGTATCAGCAGTTCTCCTCTTCCCCCTCCCCTACTCTCTTTTTCTGGGAACCTGCTTAGTGACAATCTTCCTCCTAGTCATGAAGTTAATGGCCTTTCTTCCGATCCTTCTTCTTTAGTTAATTCAGATCCCACACAACCTCCCACTCAGGCAACTACCCTTGTTGTAGACCTATCTCCTTTCAAGCCCAAAGCCAAAAGGAAAACAAAACAAAAAGGTTCCTCTTCCTCTGGTCCCAAAACTAGGAGTTCAAGTGGCCATCCTCCCTTCACCCCGTCTAATGATTAAGATCCTATTCTGGAATTGTAGAGGTTTAGGCAATACCCCTACTAAAACTATGCTTCATCTCCTGACGTTATTTTTCTTGCTGAACCCAAAATCATCCTGAACTCCTCCATCTCTTTTGGTCTTCATTCTCTTGGCTTCAATATTTCCTTTTCTAATTCTATCAATTCCCTCTGGTGCTTTTGCAATTCCACCAACAACTTCAACTTCTCTCTTCTAGACTTTTCTGACCAACACATTTCTATTGAATTTTTCGACCCTCTCAGGTCTTCTTCTGGTCAGATCTCAAGGGTCTATGGATCTACAGACTACAGAATAAGAAGAACTCTTTGGCAATACCTTATTAGTTTCTCCTCCACCATCCTTCCTTGGTGTGTCATAGGAGATTTCAATTCAATTCTTTTGGCTTCTGAAAAGTTGAGTACCTGCCCCCCCCCTCTTCCACCCCAGTCAAGGATTTCAAAGATATGGTCCTAGCTTCTGGTAGAAGGATCTTGGTTTCAGAGGTAATAGCTTCACTTGGGCTAATAATAGGCAAGGGCAAGCCTACGTTGCGGCCAGACTAGATAGAGCTTTCTCCAATTCAGCTTGGTTTGATTTCTTTGAGGACCCAATAGTATCCCACTTTCCTAGAATTTCCTCTGACCACAGCCCTCTTCTTCTAACCCATAGAAGTAGACCTCTCCAAAAAAACATCCCATTCAAATTTGAAGCGATGTGGCTCTCTCATGCTTCCTTCTCAGCTGTTGTTGACAAAATTTGGGCCATCCCTGTGATTGGCAACCCCCAATATATTCTAGCTCAAAAGCTCAAGTTTCTTAAACAGAACCTCAAGGTCTGGAATCTAGAAGTTTTTGGCCATCTCAAAAGGAACATTGCTGCTGCAGAAGCCTTAATTATGGAAGCTCAATTGGCTTATGACGATCATCCAAGTGACAGGCATCTTCATGCTCTTATTAATGGTAAGTCTTGTTGGAATTTGAGATGACTTGAGAAGTCTTTTGATGAATTGAAGAATTAGTATCTCAAGTATTGAATTAAGTTGGAATTATTGTCAACACAATGTCACAAGCATGATGTTAAAAGGCTGGTGTTGAAAGAGCTGAAAAGAAGAATCAGAATTGAGACAGTCAGGAATTCAGATTTCCTGAAACAGAGTGGTCGGTCGACCGGGCACCTCATGCGGTCGACCGAGCAAAGAGAAACCTGCAGAAACAGATTCAGGTAGCTCTCAGTTATTTTCGTGACACAGTGTGTCTTCGGTCGACCGGGACCCCAGGATGTCGACCGAGCTCGAAAGTTGTTTGATTACAGACAGTGTCTTCGGTCGACCGAGCAAGCAAGGATGTCGACCGAGCACGGGAACCAGAGTTGCGCAGAATTAGAAGTTGTGCACGAAAATTCAGCACTCTTATCTAATTTGTTTGGGACTCTTTCTAAACGAATTGTAGCCTGTTTTGAATACAATTAAGGGTTACAATAACCTATAAAAAGGCATGTATGGGTCGTTCTAAAGAGACACCAGAAGAGAAGAGAGAAGAGAGAAGAGTGTGCTGTGTGCTGGTGCCGTTGCTGTTGCTGTTGTGCTGCATCTTTCTACAGCAAGTGTGGACGAGGATGTGCTCTTGAAGATGATGTTTCGTCCATAAGATAAGTGTCTCTCTGTTTATGTTTAATTTTCAATTTGTAAGGGATTGAGAGAGAGAGAATTGTAGAGGGGAAGGGCTGTAGACAGAGTTAATCTTCTATTCTGTTTTCACATCAAGTTGGTGCTTGGTGTTTGGGGTTTGGTGATCCTATCTGTGGGTGCAGATAAATTGTAAGGGGAGTAGGTGCTTCCTAGATAGTGGGTGCTATCTAAAACACAAGGGTTGGTGCTCTTTGTCGTTGGTGCGACTAAATATATTCAGACCTGTACCGGATCGGTGTTCGGACGGTTTTGATCCGTGGACGTAGCCTTTTGGGTGAACCACGTTAAATCTGGTGTCATTGTGTGGTTTGACTTGTTTTGTTGTTGAATTGGACCTGTTTTTAGAAATCACTGATTCAACCTCCCCCCCCCCCCTCTCAGTGATCGCGATATCCAACAATTGGTATCAGAGCGAGGCTCCCTTGATCAGTTTAATACGCTAAGGGTGATCTCTTGTCAAATCACATGGCAGTCAATACAGGGAATATGAAAGCACCTCTGTTTGATGGTTCTAATTACTCTTTTTGGAAGATTAGGATGCAAGCCTTCATCAAATCTCTTGGCTATGATGTTTGGGAGGCTGTCAGAGCCGGTTACAATGCTGCCACCGTACCCAATGATACTGCATCGAAGAAGTTGGCAGACAACGACTCCAAGGCGCAGAATGCACTCTTTAGTGGCCTTGTGGACAGCGAGCTTGTCAAAGTAATTGCATGCAAAACAGCCAAGGAAATTTGGGACAAGTTGCAAAGCATACATGAAGGTGATGAGAAGATTAAAGAAGCCAAATTGCAAACTCATCGCTCTCAATTCGAGTCTCTTCGCATGGAGGAAAGCGAGAATGTTGACTCGTATATGCAACGAGTGAATGAAGTCACGAATGACATTCGTGGACTAGGGGAGGAGATTAAAGAGCCGGTCATCGTCAAAAAGGTTCTAAGATCTCTTCTTCCTCGGTTTGATTCAAAAGTCTCAGCCATCGAAGAAGCCAAAGATCTGAACGCATTTTCCATGGATGAATTACATGGTTCTCTAACTGCCTATGAGATGCGCATAGGAAAGACGTCTTCATCTGATAAAGAAGCGGCCTTCAAAGCTCAGAAAAAGGCAAAAGAGACTGCTGGTCATGATGTTGATTCTGATGATGATGAGCTTGAGGCTCAATTTGTTAGAAAGTTGAAGAAAGGAAGCAATGGCAAGTACAAAGGGAAGCTACCCTTTAAATGCTTCAATTGTGGAGGTATTGGTCACTTTGCTGCGAAGTGTCCGCTAAAAGAAGACAATGATAATGACTCTTATGCTGAAAAGAGTAAAGGAAAGAGAAATTTCATAAAAAGGGGCAAAGCTAAAAACTTTCTATGTCAACAAGATGACAGCACGTCTGAAACTTCAGACGATGATGAATCAACCGAAGTTCTCTTCATGGTCACTGTTGAAGAAGAAGAAGAGCTAGATCCGGAAGAGGATGAGGAGGCTGAAGTCAATCTTGAAGAGGAACTCATAGCTGCACTTGAGGAGCTTAGCATGGAACGCAAATCAAGTAAGAAAAATCTGAAACTTCTTCATGAATCTGAAAGTTCTATTATTGCTTTGAAAACTCAAGTAGAAGAATATAAAAGAATGGTAGAAGTCCTTGAAAACCAAATAAGTATCAAAAGGAAGAGGCTATGAAACTTGAAACTGAGATCGCTAGAGAAAAGGCTGAAAATTTGGAAAATAGCAAAAAACTCAAAGCGCTCCAAGCGATTGAAGGGACTATGAAACTCGATGAACTACTGAAAGTTCAAAGACCTGCCCACTTCAGATTTGGTCTAGGATTTGAGAAAGGTGAATCCTCTAAGATTGCACCTCCTCAAAAGAAAGAGTTTGTGAAGCAAGTCACTGCACCTTCTAACTCTATGAAGCCCACTCAACCTAGAAAGGAGTCCATTCCTGTTAGAAAGGTAATGAAGATTAACCAGCCACAAAGAAGATACAAAATCTATGGTTATTGCTTTCATTGTAATATGTTTGGACATAAAAGAGCTGATTGTAGATTCTATGTTAGAAACAGGCCCACTTGTGACTAGGAACCCTTTTTCAATCCTAAACAGCCACAAAATTGAGTGCTATATATGTCATAATTATGGACACTTGGCTAGGGATTGTAGGTTGCCTATAGCTAACCAATTTCAGGTTGAAAAGAAACCCAAGTTAGTCAAGGCTTGGAGAGCAAAGCAAAGTGCAGAAAGTCCCAAAGAATCTCTCATTGTGCAAATGGCATTCAATGCACAAAAGAAGGCAGCACCATGGGTCCTTGATAGTGGTTGTTCAAGCCATATGACTGGTGATAAAGAGAAATTCATCAAATTACAGCACTATGAAGGCGGTTCAGTGAAGTTTGGCAACAATGATGGTGCCAAAATCTGCGGAAAAGGTGTTATTCAGCTTATGGCAAACAAGATCAGATCGGAAGAAGTCTTATATGTGTCTGGATTGAGACACAACCTGCTTAGTGTGAGCCAGATCTGTGACAAGGGTCACGAAGTTATCTTCACAAAGAATGGGTTTGCCATCAAGAAGAGTAGCAACGGCAAAACAGTGGCAACTGGATCAAGAACTGCTGGAAATCTCTATACATTGTCAGATGGAGCTGAAAAGACCTGCTTGATGAGTCGGACAGAGGAAAGTTGGTTGTGGCACAAACGCCTTGGGCATCTAAGCTTTGATAACATGTCAAAGATTTGCAATTCAAAGGCTGTAAGAGGCATGTCTACAGTTGAAAAGCCTTCCAATCCCATTTGCGACTCTTGCCAAAAGGGAAAGCAAACGAGGGTTATGTTCAAGTCAAAGGAGCATCATTCCAAGAAACCTCTTGAGCTAGTGCACACTGATCTCTGTGGACCGATGCGAACTCAAAGCACCAATGGAGATAAGTATTTCATGTTATGCATTGATGATTATACTCGTATGACATGGGTATTGTTTCTTAAGCATAAGCATCAAGCACTTGATCGTTTTAAAGTGTTTAAAGCACAGGTTGAAAATCAATTGGAAAAACGTATCAAGATTTTAAGGTCTGATCGTGGAGGCGAGTTCACATCTGAAGAGTTCACTAAATATTGTGAACATCTTAGCATTCAAAGACAGTACTCAGCCCCTAGAACTCCACAGCAAAATGGAGTTGTGGAACGGAAGAATCGCACCGTACAAGAGATGGCTCGTACGATGCTAAGTGAAAGCAAGATGGCTGACAAGTATTGGAAAGAGGCGATTCATACGGCTGTATACATTCAAACTCGATGCTTGATCAGGCCACATGAAGACAAAACTCCCTATGAGCTATGGTTTGGAAGAAAAGCAACAGTCAAGCACTTCAGAGTCTTCGGCAGCAAGTGTTACATCAAGCGGCTCGAACAAAATCTGGGCAAATTTGAAGAAAGAGCTGACGAAGGTATATTTCTGGGTTACTCCTCTACTAGCAAGGCATATAGGTGTCTTAACAAAAGAACCAGAAAAATCATAGAAAGTGCTGATGTGAGAATAGATGAGAATATTGAACCAAAGAATGCAACTCATAATGACAGTCCAGTTTATGAGGACTCGAGTGAAATTGATGATGAGATGGCTGAATCTAATGATTCTGAGAAATCAAAGGATGACTCAGAAGATACTACACCTAAGAAGCACAGCACTTGGGTAGAGCAACACCCTAAGGATCAAATCATTGGAGATCCTAAGGCAGGCGTTCAAACTAGACAAAGTGTAGTTAGCAATTACTCACTTATGTCCACCATTGAACCCAAGACTGTGGCTGAAGCCAGTCTCGATGAAAGTTGGTTAAAAGCTATGCATGAGGAGTTGGAGCAAATTGAGAAGAACTCCACATGGGAACTTGTTCCTAGACCTACTGATAAGAATGTTATTGGTACTAAATGGGTCTTTCGGAATAAGCTGAATGAAGATGGTCAAGTCATTAGAAACAAAGCAAGGTTGGTTTGTAAAGGCTATGCTCAAGTTGAAGGCATAGATTTTGAAGAGACCTTTGCACCGGTGGCTCGTCTGGAAGCTATTCGTATGTTTCTTGCATTGGCAGCATACAAAACCTTCAAGGTATTTCAGATGGACGTAAAGTCAGCTTTCTTGAATGGTTTACTTGAAGAAGAGGTCTACATTGAGCAACCTGATGGTTTTCTCATCAGCAAAAATTCAGATCTAGTGTGCAAGTTGAAAAAGGCTCTTTATGGACTGAAACAAGCGCCAAGGGCATGGTATGCAAGGCTGGATCTCTATCTCCGCAAGATCGGTTTTGGAAAAGGAATGGTTGATAGCAATCTGTATGTCAAAACTGAGTTAAGCAAACAGCTGGTTGTCATTGTTTATGTTGATGACATAATCTTTGGTGGCAATGATGAAGAAATGTGCAGGAATTTCGCTGAAGAGATGAAGAAAGAATTTGAGATGTCAATGCTTGGAGAACTAAAGTTCTTTCTTGGTTTACAAGTTCAGCAGCTAAAACATGGCATCTTCATATCACAAATGAAGTACATTAAGGAAATGCTGAAACGGTTCAATATGGAAGACAGCAAGCCAGTGAGCACACCAATGTCAACAAACACGAAGCTTAGCAAAGATGATAAGGCCTCGTCCGTTGATCATACCACCTATCGCTCTATGATAGGAAGCTTGCTCTACTTGACTGCTACAAGACCAGATCTTCTACAAGCAGTATGTATGGTTGCACGTTTTCAAGCCGCACCAACTGAAACACACCTTACAGCAGTGAAAAGAATCTTTCGATATCTGAAAGGTACTATGGAGCTTGGTATTTGGTATCCCAAAGGCAAATCCTTCACTCTTGTTGCATATTCTGATGCCGATTGGGCTGGATGCGTAGATGATCGCAAGAGTACTAGCGGCGGCGCATTTTATCTTGGAGAAAGATTAGTTGCTTGGCATAGTAAGAAGCAAGACTCAGTATCCCTTTCGACAGCGGAAGCGGAATATATTGCAGCGGCAACTTGTTGTACGCAAGTGTTATGGATGCGGCAGATGCTCTCTGATCTAGGAGTTCCTACAACGGATCCTACGCCGATCCTATGTGACAACACAAGTGCAATTCACATCTCCAAGAATCCTGTTCAACATTCTCGAACAAAGCATGTAGCAATTCGTTATCATTTTCTTAAAGATAAAGTTGCTGATGGAGAGGTCAAGTTGGAATATGTTCCAACAACTGAGCAAGTGGCTGATATTTTCACGAAACCTCTGCCAAAGGAAGTCTTCGAGTATCTCCGGAAAAAGTTAGGAGTTACTCACTCTCCTAAACCGTAGGAGTTGTGCTTGAAAGGGGGAGCAATGCATTCATTGAATATCCTATTCGCTCCTCGGTTTGGTCCCTTTGGACTTGTTGTCAAAGGGGGAGAGATGTTATGCTATGATAGCAAGGAGAGATGTTATGCTATGATAGCAAGGAGAGATGTTATGCTATGAAAGCTAGGGGGAGATTGTTGACAGTGCATGGTTGTTATTTCCGAATTTCAGAATTGGTTCCAAGTGAGTGTTGAAGTTCCAATAGTGTTGCCAACAATTCCAAAGGGGGAGATTGTTGGAATTTGAGATGACTTGAGAAGTCTTTTGATGAATTGAAGAATTAGTATCTCAAGTATTGAATTAAGTTGGAATTATTGTCAACACAATGTCACAAGCATGATGTTAAAAGGCTGGTGTTGAAAGAGCTGAAAAGAAGAATCAGAATTGAGACAGTCAGGAATTCAGATTTCCTGAAACAGAGTGGTCGGTCGACCGGGCACCTCATGCGGTCGACCGAGCAAAGAGAAACCTGCAGAAACAGATTTAGGTAGCTCTCAGTTATTTTCGTGACATAGTGTGTCTTCGGTCGACCGGGACCCCAGGATGTCGACCGAGCTCGAAAGTTGTCTGTTTCCAGACAGTGTCTTCGGTCGACCGAGCAAGCAAGGATGTCGACCGAGCACGGGAACCAGAGTTGCGCAGAATTAGAAGTTGTGCACGAAAATTCAGCACTCTTATCTAATTTGTTTGGGACTCTTTCTAAACGAATTGTAGCCTGTTTTGAATACAATTAAGGGTTACAATAACCTATAAAAAGGCATGTATGGGTCGTTCTAAAGAGACACCAGAAGAGAAGAGAGAAGAGAGAAGAGTGTGCTGTGTGCTGGTGCCATTGCTGTTGCTGTTGTGCTGCATCTTTCTACAGCAAGTGTGGACGAGGATGTGCTCTTGAAGATGATGTTTCGTCCATAAGATAAGTGTCTCTCTGTTTATGTTTAATTTTCAATTTGTAAGGGATTGAGAGAGAGAGAATTGTAGAGGGGAAGGGCTGTAGACAGAGTTAATCTTCTATTCTGTTTTCACATCAAGTTGGTGCTTGGTGTTTGGGGTTTGGTGATCCTATCTGTGGGTGCAGATAAATTGTAAGGGGAGTAGGTGCTTCCTAGATAGTGGGTGCTATCTAAAACACAAGGGTTGGTGCTCTTTGTCGTTGGTGCGACTAAATATATTCAGACCTGTACCGGATCGGTGTTCGGACGGTTTTGATCCGTGGACGTAGCCTTTTGGTGAACCACGTTAAATCTGGTGTCATTGTGTGGTTTGACTTGTTTTGTTGTTGAATTGGACCTGTTTTTAGAAATCACTGATTCACCCCCCCCCCCTCTCAGTGATCGCGATATCCAACAAGTCTCACCTTCATAATTGGCTCAATGCTGAGGCTACTCTTTGGAAGCAGAAATCCAAAATCAGTTGGCTTCAAGACGGGGATAGAAATACAAAGTTCTTCCATCTCTCTGCCAAATCTAGAAGTATCCGCAATCGCATCGATAGGATTCAGGTGGATAATAATCTTGTTGAGGATGAAGAAGAGATCAGAAATCAGGCCTCCATCTACTTCTTGCAGCTTCTCAATTCTCCTGCCACTTCTCTTGTAGACTCTCTATTTGAGATTGATGGTCCCTCTGTCTCGGTTGCCCAAAATCTTTCCCTTACTAAAACTCCCTCCCAGGCTGAAATTCGTGATGCGGTTTTTGGACTTAAGAAGTACAGTTCGCCAGGCCCGGATGGTTTTTCTGGTGCTTTTTTCACCAGTTGCTGGGATACTGTGGGTTTAGATGTGACCCACGCTGTCACCCAATTTTCTTCCTCTAGTAAACTTCTTAGAGCTACCAATGCTTATTTCATTACTCTTCTCCCCAAATGCAAATCTCCCTCTTCCTTCTCAGATTACAGACCAATTAGCCTCCTTAACTTCACCTACAAAATTATATCCAAAATTTTGGCTAACAGACTTTCTAAAATTCTACCCCATCTTATCTCCAACCACCAATCTGCCTTCGTTAAAGGTAGGTCTATCCATCAGCATATTGCCTTGGCCCATGATCTCTTCCAGAAGCTCAATTCCAGAATGAGAGGGGGGACAGTGTGTTTGAAGTTGGATATCTCCAAAGCCTTCGACAGAATTAAATGGAGCTTCCTCTTCCAGGCCTTGAAAATTTTCAATTTCTCTCATCAGTGGATAAATATTATCTTAGAATTGGTTTGTACCAGCAGAGCCTCAGTTCTGGTCAACAAAAGTCCTTCTGGCTTCTTCTCCTCTTCCTGCGGCTTGCGCCAAGGATGTCCCCTTTCCCCTTATCTTTTCATTTAAGCCGAGGAGATTCTCAGTCTCAGGATTGAAAGATTAAGGCAAGAAGGTTCCATCTCCTCCATCTCCCATGTTCCTACCTCCCCCTGTCATCTGCTATTTGCAGATGATATCTTGATCTTTCTTAAAGGCAACAAAAGAGGTTTGACAAAATTGGCTGAGTTGCTCAATCTCTACCAAGACTCTTCAGGTCAGGTTTTCAACTTCCTCAAAAGTCAGATGTTCCTTGGCAAGTGTACTACTAGCAGAGTTCAGATGGTCACAAGCTTGTTTCAGATTAATATATCTGCCATACCTTCTTCTTATCTTGGAACTCCTCTGTTCTTAGGCAGCGCTCGCCACCCCTTCTTCAAAAAGCTTCTCGACTCAGTCAGTAGCAGATTGGCTGGTTGGAAGTCTAAACTCCTCTCTTTCGCAGGAAGGCTAACTCTGGTTAAACATGTCCTTTGCTCCATGTCGGTTCATATCTCTTTGGTTATTCCTCTGCCCTCCAAAACCTGCCTTCAGCTTGAGAGGCTTATGAGGAATTTCCTTTGGTCCTCAGACCCGGATCGTCTAAGCTGCAACTATGTCAGTTGGGCCACCATTTGTCTGCCTAAATCTGAAGGTGGGCTTGGCCTTTGACGTTTAAAGGAATTCAACGAAGCCTGCTTCTTAAAGCTAGCCTGGTTGGCTGTCACAGGGTCCTCTCTCTGGGCTCAGTGGCTCAGAGCCAGATATTGCAAAGCAAGCTCTCCTTGGCATCCCCATAATCCTAGGAATGGTTCCACCATTTGGAAAAAGATCCGATCTCTTTCTTCGACTCTGCAGTTTGAGTGTTCCTGGGTAGTAGGCAATGGCAAATCTATATGCATTCGGTATGATAACTGGATCGATAAAACTTCCATTGCATCCAAGTTCCCCCTTATCCATTTCTCAGAGTCAGACCTGGTGGTAGACATTATTGACAATAATACTTGGAACATTCCCTCATCTTCCAATAGACCTTCAGGAATTTCTCCAGCTATCTACCAACACTCTACCGATCAATGATAGCCCTGGCATCCTGGTTTGGAATGGGAATTCCACAGGCAGATTCTCTCTCCATGATGCTTGGAATCTTCTCACACATAAGTCCTCTGTTAAAAGCTGGTCTGCTCTCATCTGGAACCACTTCATCAATCCAAGATTAGCCTGTTTCTCTTGGCGCCTAATGCATAGAAAAACCCCTACTGATTTATGGGCAAAGCACATGGGATCTTCTCTGGCTTCTAGATGTTCTAATTGTCTGTGTGCTGAAGAAAACGATGGCCACTTGTTCTTCTCTTGCTCTTTCGCTAATTAGTTTTGGAGCTGGCTTATCTCCTCCTGTGGAGTGATCCTCCCTCCTAGCCAGACGTTCTCTGCCACTTTTCTCTGGTACTTAATTGCCAAAGACAGCGATGCTTATGGAAGGAAAAGTGCTGCTGCAATTCTCCTCCACGCCATCTATGTGCTATGGACTACTAGAAATGACTCTAAGCACCACAATAGGAAACCATCCCAGGTAAGGGCTCAGAGGATTTTTGTGCGTGGATCGTCTGAAGGACCTTGCTACTTACTGTTTGAATAGCAATCTTCCTCTTCCATCTCATCCAATTCTCCTTTCCTTGGGAGTGTCTTGCCAAAGCTCCTCTTAGCTCTCTTTTCCTCTATGGCGGCTTCTTTATTTGTTGTGGTATTTAAGAGGAGTTGGGTGCTTTGCTTTAGAGCTCTGCTCTGCTCTCTCCCGCTATTTGCTTGGCTTTCATTGCTTTCTGTGTTGGATGGAGTTTAGCAGTTTGGGTTGTATTTCTTTTTGAGTTTTCTTTCTGCTGTGTTGTGCAGTTTTTTTTTTCGCTAGTTTTTTTCTGTTCTTCTATGCGTTGTGCAGCTCTTTGGTTGGGTTTCCTCTTTGGGTTGGCCTTTTTGATTGCCCCCCTTTGCTGTATTCCCTTATTTTTTGTGGGCTATTGCCTTTCCTCTCTTTCTTCAATACAAATTTACCTTAAAGCAAAAAAAATATATTTATATATGTGGGCCCTAATACCTTAAAAGGAAATTCTTAATTCAAAATATTAAGTGGGAGCGGGGCATTTAAATTGGGAAATCCCCATGGTTTTCCACCATAGGTTCATTGTAAGGAAAGTATTAGCCTTGAGCCACCAAGAGTGTGGCCGTTCCTTCGGAGGGATTTTACTTGTCTGGTTACTAGATATGCATCTCATATGGATAGTGTTGGTGAGACGGGGTGGGGGCTTACTCCCCTAGGAGGAGCTGCTCACAACGGTTGTCATGCAATGCTAGTTGGTGGGTCACACTTAACTAAAATAATGATGTAGTATCCCCTAGGATTTGCCTCATGTATTTTAGAAACCAAAGCTAATCGGGAGTCATACATTATTTGGTATGAGATACCTAGATGATAATGAATGATGGGGATCATGGATAGTTAGTCTTAATTTCAATTTTGACGAACTTTGATCTGCACCAATCCAAAGACATTCACACTCCCCTAGGAGGCATGCCCTAAGGGATTGGGATTCCGATGTATTCTAAATTCAGTGCTTATGAGGATTCCCACATGAATTTGGTAGAATACTAAACCCTAATGTCATTTATATTCTTTCATTGAATGTATGGTTATGTGCTTCAATTTATACAGCATGAATTCGAATACTTTCAATCCACTTGCGACCATCCTCAACCAGAATAAGTTGATGGGATCCAACTATGTAGACTGGAAAAGGAACCTGGATATTATCCTGACAGCTTCAAGATGCAAATATATCCTTACTATACACTCCCTTCTTGAGCCTGAGCCTGATACACCACAGGATGTGAAAAACCTTTACACAAAATGGACCAAAGACAATGAGATGGCCAGATGTTTTATTCAGGCATCAATGTCTACTATTTTGCAAGTTCAATATCAATCCTATAAGTCTGCATATGATATTATATCAAACTTAAAGGAGATGTTTGCAGAACAGGTTAGGCCTGCTAGGCAGGCTGTTATAAAAGTACTGATAAAGACTAAGATGGCTGAGGGAACCACAGTACAAAAACATTTGTTAAAAATGATGTTGGCATTGAATGAGTTAGATGTACTGGGGGCTACGATTGATACAGAATCGCAGATCGACATGATCATTCAATCACTACCGAACTCATTCAATTAACATTTCGAAATCAATTATAATAAATTGGAAATGACCATAGCTGAGCTGTCTCGCCAGCTGGTAGTGTTTGAGGAAATCATGAAGAAAAGACCAACTGCCCTTATGACAGAAAAGTCATTTGCTAAGTCTAAGCCGAAAGGCAAAGACCGTGATAGCAAGAAGAAATCAGTCATCAAAGGTCCTAAGGTGGAGTATGGTTCCACTAGTGGTATGGCCAAGGTCACAGATATGGGAGCTAAGGGAAAGTGTTTCCACTGTGGTATGACAGGACATTGAAAGAGGAATTGTCCATATTTTCTGTCAAGGACCTCAGGTATGATTGAGTCAATTATTTCTGAAGATAGTTTTGCAACTGGTACTTCAGAATCCTGGTGTGTTGACTTCGGTGAAACTAATTACATATGTAATATGTTGTAGGAGTACTTACAGATAACCAGGAGGTTTAGTGGCGGGGGAAATCATTGTTAACCTGAGATCGAAAGCCAAGGCAAAAGCAGTGTCAGTGGGAGTAGTAACTTAGTTGCTTTCAGTTATTAAATTGATTTTGTCAGATACAGTATATGTACCGTTTTAAGATGGAATTTTAATTTCTAGTATGATGAATAAGAGTTATTCTGTTACTTTTGGTAATTAAATTGTCTTAAAGAGGAATGGTACTCTTATATATTCTGACAAGGTAATCAATGACTGTAACACCCCGACCCGCCGTAATCTCATTTTAGAGTTAATTAATTTAGATTAATTGCTTAATGGATGTTTTGGTTGTGATTGGACTTGATTAGGTAGAATTAGTGGGGTTTGACCATTTACTAGGTAGATTATGACTTTTGGAGTGTTTTGGGTTTTGTGTGTACTTAGAGATTTTTGGGTTTTTAATGCATTGCATAAGGCATTTCAAGGGCCTTAACTTTCATGCTTTGGCCCATTAAATTCGGATCTATTTAGACCCATTTCCAGCCCACTTAACCAGCCCAAGCCCTTTCTTGAGATTTTCAACCCATTAGTGGACTTGCATGCAACTGTTGGAAATAAATTCCATCCAAAACCCATTTCAGCTATTCCCTTTTCTTCTTCTTCTTTTCTTCTTCTTCACTCCCAGCAACAACCAAGAAACCCTGCATGTGTTGAAGCCATCCACCATTCCAACCCTATCATCTTCTCCAACAAGACTCCATCTTCCAAGCTTAAGCATTCCTTCATTTTCTTCTCCTTGCTCTTTTTGGGTAAGCCCTTTTTCTTTGTAATCTCCACTAATTGATGAGCTACATTTTCCTTTTTCCCTTTTGTATTCATTTCAATCTTGAGATTATGTCCTAAAATTCGTGCATACATCATCTTCTTCCTCATCCATTTCATTCATTTTCGTTTTCACCATTTTAGGGCATTTGAGCTTGAGTTTTGGGGATTTTGAGCTTAAGAGGTTTTAGGTGTGTGAGATAGCTTCCAAGCACCTAAGGCAAGTTAAATATGTACATTGATATGCATGCTTTTTTGTTTGTCTCTTGAATATATGCAATCTTGCTTAGATACCCATCTCTTGCTCAAAAATGGATTTTTGATGAATGATTCTTCTTGTTAATGTGTATGGGTTTATTGATGGTTTTTATGAGCATTTTGGAAGCTCAAAGATACCCATTGGTAGTGGTTCAAACCTAGAATGAATGCCTTGAATGGCTTGGGAGAAACAGCAAAGTTTCAGATTTTCGGAACACAGGATTTGACAGTTCGCTCGAGCGAGCGTGAGTGAACGCTCGAGCGAAGGGCTCTCTGGGAGAGTTCGCTCGAGCGAACTCTTGGTCCGGTCGAGCGAACAGCTCTCTGTCTGGGGTCCGCTCGAGCGAACATCTGAACGCTCGAGCGAACCTGATACCTGCAATATGCAGATTTTCCAATGACCATAACTTTTTAACCGTAAGTCCGTTTTTGGAGATCTACATACCGTTGGAAAGCTCATGATGTGTAGAACCCGTTTTTGGAGATCTACATACCATTTTTGGAGCACCCTGAACTTTTATCATGACCATTGGGTTTGCTTAATTGTGGATATGGATTGAGCACCCGTACCCACAAGGGACCTTGTGTTCTTCGGCTTGTAATCAAACCAAATGTGTTCTATTAAGGGATTTGACATCCAAATCATGTAACGCCAAGGGGTTCTTTGTAGCCAATAATGTCAAAATTCTTAATACTACCCGAGTTGGACGGTGAAGACCACATGTGTTCCCAAGACCGTAGGCTTGGCTTGAATTACATCTTGACTCCGTATATGATCTGTATGTACATGCATTGCATTCCGTTTCCAGTATTCTAGTATGACTTGCTCATGCTTCTGTTCACTTATGTATTTTCTATTACTCATCTGTTATATTACATTTATTTCTGGCTTTGTTCAGTACATCTCAGTGAGTTCTGATTTGTTATCTATATGACCTGTCCTGTATATGTCCTGTATCTAATTAACGATGTTCTACACCTGATCTGTTGTTTGCACATTGCACTCTATGAGTCGGCACCACTTAGCTTCGACCCTATCTAAGTCGGACCCGGCTAAGTGTGGGTTTAGTAAACTTCTGGCCCTCTGCAGATGGGAATTTATTCTGAGGGTTACCGGCACCCTAGGTCTGCGATGGAGAATTCTGGGTACCTCTGTCTCCTAGTTGCACCACCCTGTCCTGTCCTGATATTCTGCTCTCATTTTATTTCATGTTATATGATTAACTTGAGAGAACATAGCTTATGTGGATGTGCCAATTAGTACTATTAATATGTTTATCTGTTATCTATGACTCATATGTCTCATGTTAATTCATGCACTGATATGCCTAGTGATCATTCCTTGATCTCTTATGATTTATTCATGTCTGACTATTCGTTTGATATATGTTATATGGACTGTATATGTTTGTCTTGCTTAGCTTAGTCTAATGGTGCTACACTTGGCGTTACAGGTGAATACATCAATGCCATTGCCTCGGAGATCCTTGAGGAGGAGGAATCTCTCCATAACGTAGCAGAGTGGACTCCTGATGATGTCTTCTAGACATCTGTACGATGAGATTGGACGACAAATGAACCCTGGACCGTGGCTAGGATTGCCATATCTTTTGTAGTAGTTTTAATTATCTAGTTTAACTTTTGATATTGTAAACTTTAACTTAACTTACTTATTCTCTTTCTATCTCTTAAACTTGACTTGAAATCTAATCTATGCTCATGGACCCTTATGCTCTATATCTTGATGATTGTGTTATGTTAATTGGATATCTATTTGACAGATTTATACAAGCATATTGAGAAATATAAACCTCACACGTGATATCCTGTGGGTAAATTCCGTACGTGGGGACCTAGAGTCAATGAGTTTGACTCGAATTTCCACGCGGGCGTGTGTCGCGCCTCGGGATGTGTGAAATCTCGGGCTCGGGGTGTGACAATGACTTTTATTTGTTAACTCCCACAATGTATGAGATACATGACACTGATATTAATAATAGACCATCATTAAAGAGGTAGTCACCTTCATCTAATCCAACAAACCTTTGGCACCAGAGGCCATCTCATTTAAACCTAAAACAGGATTGACAAGCTAGTGAAAGATGGTATCTTGCCTTCATTGGTGGTAGAACCAATGCCTGTCTGCAAGTCTTGTCTGAAAGGCAAAATGACCAAAAGACCCTTATTCATCTGAGGGCAGAAGGGGCCAAAGATTTATTGGAGTTAGTGTATACTGATGTGTATGGACCCATAATATTAAAGCGAGATATTGATACGAGTATTTCATCACTTTCACCGATGATTACTCGAGATATGGATACATATACCTTATGCACCGCAAATCCGAGACTTTTGAAAAGTTCAAAGAGTTTTCGAGCGGAAGCGAAAAAGCATTTAGGTAAAAGTATAAATACTCTTTGATGAGATCGATGAGGAAAATATCTCTCCGCTAATTTTATGGTATACCTATCAGAAAATGGGATTCGATCCCAGTTGTTTACTCCTGGTTTGCCTCAACAGAATGGAGTAGCAGAAAGAAGGAACAAGACTCTTTTAGATATGATCAGGTCTATGTTGAGTTTCTCAAGATTACCTATATTTTGGGATATGGAAACTGAATGTGTATACTAAGCCTCATTCCATCTAAGTCTATACCTGAGACTACCCGGGAGTTATGGACAGGGCGAAAGCCTAGTCTACAACGTTTTAGGGTTATCCGGCACATGTGCTGAAGGATAAGACAGATTAGTCGGAATCGAAGTCGGAAGTATATATGTTTATATTCTATCCCAAAAAGGAACTAAAGGTTGGTTGTTTTATAATCCAAAGAGCCGAAAGTGCTTTGCAGCACCAATGCGGTTTTCTAAAGGGAGATTATAAGATTAACCGAAAATCTCTAAAAATGGTTATCTTAGAAGAAATTCAACAGAGATCAGTTGTAAATCCAAGAATAACCAAACTTTAAGAAAATTAGCCCATAACAGACCCAGTAGTTACACCAATGCCTTGTCATAGTGGGAGCATTGTCAAGACCTCTAATAGGTTCTAGATTTTGGGAGAGTCTTGCAAGGCAATCCCTGTATAACCGAAACAAGATCCCTGTAACTATGATAAAGCAGTTAATGACATAGTTTCGGGATGTTGGCTAGATGCTATGAAAGCTGAGGTGGAGTCTTTGTACTCTAATCAAGTCTGGAAACTTGTGGACTTGCCTGCCAATAGCAAACTTATTGAGTGCAAGTAGGTCTACAAAAGATAGAGAGGACCGGATGGAAGAGTTACATCAGGATACTCTTATCCATTGCGGTACATCTCGGTGACGAGATTTGGCAAATAGATGTCAAGATAGCGTCTCATGACGACAATCTTGAGGAAGACATCTATATGATGCAGCCAGACGGTTTTATAGCTAATAACCAAGTGCAAAGAGTTTGCAAGCTGTAGTAGTCCATTTAAGAATTCAAGCAGGAATCCCGGAACATGTACATCCGCATTGACAAGGCAATCAAGTCATTTGATTTTTGTCAGAATCCGGATAAGTCATATGTGTACATGAAAAGTCAAGAAGGCATGGTAGTTTTTCTGGTATTATATGTCGACGACATCCTTCTCCCATGGAGTGATATAGGGATATTGTCAACAATAAAAGTTTTGGTTGGCTAAGACTTTTGAGAATAAAGGACTTTGGAAAAGCCAGCTGCATCCTAGGGATCAATTTCTATTGAGACTGGAAAATAGGATGATAGGCTTATCCCAAGATGCGTACATAGATAAGGTGCTGGTACAGTAAGCTATGCTTTGTACTAGACCGGATATCTGTCATGCAATAGGCCTAGGGCCTGTTTGGCAAATTTTATCTATATGAAATAGATCCGTGGATAACAGATCTGTGGATAATAGATCTGTGTAAAATAGAGATTTTATATTTAGACCTTTTGGTAAGACCATATTCCAGTTTGAAATAGAAGTTTTAGGATCCAACGGTTCTATGTTTTTTCATGAAGTTCTTAAGATCTACAAGGAATTAAGGACTGAAATTTGGCCCCATGAATGCTCTTGGTATTAGGAAGAGGATTCACTGTTTAGATCTTGAGATTTTTGCCCACGAAGTTCAGAAATTCAAATCATATGGTCCACGATTTTTCACATATATCTCAAAATTGACAAAGAATCAACGGTTCAAATTTCATACCATAGTCATGCCTAAGATAATAGAGAGGGCCAACAGTTTTGATTGAAGTTGAGAAACCAACAATTGAAAACAAAAGAAAAAGGTCAAACTGGGTTTCATCACGTGAAACCTAGTTAGTTTAAAGGCATTGTCATCAACGGTCCCATGGGTTTTCATGATTTTCTCGAGATCCACAAGGGATCAAAGGCTGAAATTTGACCCAATAGTCGTTTTCCGGGCTTCTAAAGAAGATCAACGGTTTTGATCTTGATAGAAGGTCCCACAGAAGACCAAAAATGTTAATCCAATGGTTTACTTTTTTTTAAAACATCTTGAAATTTGTGCAACATCAACGGTTCAAACTTGACGTCATAGCCATTCTTAAGGTTTTTAAGACACACAACGGTTTAGATTATCACCTAGGAGCTTATAATTATAAAAAAAAAATTAAAAAAAGGCGGGCTGCTTAATTGGGCACTGTTGCACTGCATCTTTCCACTTTTGACAAAAACATCTGTCTCAAAAAGCTTCATTATTGTGTCTTCCTGTTACAACATAAATGGTCTTCTTGTCTGTTTGAAACAGACTATTGTTTGCACTATCCAAACAGTCTTAACATCTGAATATCTCTTTCAAAACACATTAAGAGAAATAGAGGCGAGGATATAGACATGCCAAACAGCCCCCTAATCAACAGATATCAGTCTAGCCCAGGTCCTAACCATTGGACTACTGTAAGATGTGTTCTCGAATACTTGAGAAGGACTAGAGATCACATGTTGAGTTACAGAGTGATGAGTTGATTCTAGTCGGTTACGTAGATACTGACTTCTAGTCAGATAAGGATTCCAGAAAATCAATTTCTGGGTATATGCTTATGCTGTAGCCGCTTGAGAAGCAGCTATGGTAGCAGATTGACTCAAAAGATTCCTTATGGAACTTGGAGTGGTATTTTTGGCAGGACAGCCGCTCATACTTCACTGTGATAACAACAGTGCAGTCAATAAGTCCAAAGAACCCAGGAGCCAAAAGCATGTACGGAGGAAGTTATACATGGTCAGACAGATTGTGCAGAGATGTGATGTACGATCACAAAGATAGCCTCTGCAGACAATTTGGGAGATCCCTTTACTAAGCCTTTGACTACCAAAGTCTTTGAGCAGCTAGTAGACGGGATGAGCATGAGATGCTACCCTAACTGTCATTGAGCCCAAGTGGGAGATTGTTAGTTTTATGGACTAAATCCAGTAGATGATATAATAAATTGATTAATTTCTTTATTTATCACTATGTTCATGCTTTCCTTTCATGATATGAATTGTGATTTATTATATACTTGCACATAACCAATACGAATGACATGATGGTTCATGAGATGAACCGGTGTCCACAAGTATATTAAATGTAACACATGTGTATGGATGAGATCCACATATGGGAGACATGTGTGACAAATCTTATACTTAAATATCTTCACAACCAGTGATGAGACTGGACATCTCATACTGACAAGGTTGCAGTACTTTGGTTACTATGAGATAGTGTAATTTGTCTTGATCATCAGAATGTAAGATTCTGGATCAGAGTGCTGGTACATTGGATGTATTGAAGGACCATGAGAAGCACCTTATAAAATACTATCTTCATTTTAAGGTCCGCTCTCATAATTCACTAGCAGTAAGCTCTCAATCTTGAGACATTAATGAACTCAAGTTTTTATCTATTCATTTGCTTTGAGTCACCAATGAGTGAGGCCAACTGTAGGTCAACACCTCGGTGATTTGGGTACGTGGTAGTAGAGCCGTGGGAACATTCAATGGTCAAGATGGAATCTATCTCTAATATCCCCTTGTGCCAATTAATGGATTTATCATTAATAAGTGCGCATCCATTCCAATTAAGAGTTAATTGGAAAGGTACCTATGATCATTATAATTAATTGAGGCTCAAGGATAATAAGATATGGATCTAGTTTGGAAGACAGATCCAATTGATCTATGGATATTGATAGAGTGGCCTACTTATGCTAATGTAGAAGTTTAGGGTATTCTATATAATATTCCTAAGACTGGAGTTCAATTGCATTTATATAGTGGAGTTATTGCAATTAAGTATGGGCCCGGATTGCACATGAGATGTGGGGTCGCGAGTCCCAGTTGGAGCCAGCTTTCTAAGGAATCCCTAGTGGTCCCCACGCTAGCCAAGTTATTAAGATACTAATTCTAGTTGAACTCTAAAAGAAAAGTTATTATTTCTATTTGAAGTGAGACTTCTAATAGTGATAATAATAAACTTACTAATTTTAGTAGAAGTGAGACTTCTACTTTAATTAGAAAGGAGTTAGAAAGTTACTAATCATATTTGAAGTGATACTTCTAATTATGATATGGTAAGTTACTAATTAATTAATTAAAGTGAGGCTTCTATTTTAATTGGTAAAGAAGAGAAACTTACTAATTCTTATCGAAGTAAGACTTCTAATAGAAATTAGTAAGTAGGGCTTGCAAAAGCTAAAAAAGGAGAAGAGGAGGTGTTGCACATCTGATGCTCATTCCCACATTGGGATTCACGCCCAAGGCAACTCAAGTCCAAGGGGTTGGACGTCCACTCCTCCTTTGTGCAAGAGTTGCACATGGTCTTTCTCCTCTCCCTCTTCTAGTTCTCATTCTAGTTCCTCCCTAGAGTTCCTAGTAGTTTTCTCTTGGAGATCCCACCAATATCTTCTTGGGAAAAAGGGAGAATCTGATATGGGTCATAGCGTGGAAGATCAAGAGGTCTTGGAGATTCCTATTTGATTAGTGAAACCATTTCATCATCAAAGAAATACGCAAATTCTCCATTAGAGTACAACCGAGCTCCAAAGGTATAACCTACTTCCTTGCATATTGTAGATTTATTTGTAATTTATTATTTGCTGTTTCTATCTTCTAGATAGATTGCTTTACTGATCATGATGGCTGAGATTAAGGACATGGATCCTGGATTGGGTTTTAGAGCCTTCTGGATAATTGGTCCCTGCATCAAGTGGGTCAAAAATCTTTGAAACCTATCCTAGAGGCCCACCTACATCCAACACTTTCAGCTGCTAGGTAAGGCTTCCGAGTCTACGATCTTTATCCACTTCATTGTATTTTTTGGATTTCTGAAGTAACCCACCAAGTAATCCTCTTTTGAAGACAACAAAAGGTTCCAATTACTAATTCACAATAAGGATGCAAGGCTTGATTGGTGGAATTTCATTTTGGTGTAGAAAATATGTTCCAAGTTGCAGCATTGTTATTTGTGATTTCCAAACTTAATAACAGAGCTCTTGATTTTATTTGCAAAAGGATTTCCCTTAAAACATGTTACACCCCGACCCAAATTAATCTTGTTTAGTACTAATTAATCAAGTTTTAGCTAAATTAATTCTGTGTAGTTGCTAATTATGGTGAATAAGTGTTAATTAATATTTTTTAGTTGAGTTGGTTGAGTCTTGAGCCTTGAATAGGTGAGTTATAACCGGTTGACTCGGTTGAGTAGAACTAAAGGCTTTTTCATAGTTATCGATTTTCATATTTTGCATCATTTACACGTCATTTTGGCACTAACGCGTGTATCCCGTCGAGCACGCCACGTTTCGTATTTAACTTGACCTCGTTTGACCAACCATTATTAGAGTAGACCCCCATTTGATTCAATATGGAAATATTCATTTTAAGTGGGCTTATTTGCAAAAAAAGGTCAAGTTTATCCCTTTATATACAACTTTCCCCTTTCATTCATTTTTCCTTCCTCTTCTCTCTACTCTTCTTCTTCCTCACTCTTCTACTTCTCTCCTTTCAAGCACCAAAGAGATTGTTGCATATGCCTTAGGAGACAAGAGTTGAACTCACCTTCATCTTCTTCATCTCCTCTGACTATTTGTGAACAAGGAACCATCTCCACCCTCTCTTATCTCTTCTAAATTCGAAATCCTCATCAAAAGGTAAGTAACAACCCCCTTAAATTGTGTTTTGAGTTGCATTAGAGTCAAGGAGACTCACTTTCACACATGCATTACATTCTCATCCTCTTTCCATGGGATTTCTCTTACTAGGTTTATATATTTGGGATTTTTGGTCTCGAGCTAATTAGAGTGGAGAAAAAAAGAAAGCTTGTTTGAGAGGCAAGTATAAGTATAAATTGGACATATATGATGTTATTCCATTTGATTCACATGAAATCTCTTTTTAAATGATTTACCTTCTTAATAAATGATGAATGGATTGCATGGATTTTATGATTTTATTTGATGAATGGATTTGGGAAAATTATGTGTTCAAATGTGAGCAAGGAGGCTCTTTTGTAAGGGTTATTTGATAGAAGAAGATGGAGAGAAGGATGAAGGGGATAAACATTGAACATTTCCGGAATGGGAATCTGGGAGTGGGCGCTCGAGTGCGCCATGGGCCGCTTGAGCGCACACCCCCACTGGGACCATCCGCTCGAGCGGATCGGACCTGAACCCATTTGTTTAGGCTTTTTGGCCCAACTGGCCCATATTAGAGGAGTGTGATTGCACTCTTACTCTATGATAACCCTCCATAATCCTTAATTGCTAATGAGAAATATGGTGCAACTCTAAACTAATAGGTGATTAAAAAAATTAAAAATAACTTATATGACTCTAGAATGGAACCCTTAATCACTTCATTTTACTAATGGGAAATTACACTTTTATGAAGGCTTAATTGAGACTAAAAACCCTCATAAGTTTTATGCATTAGTCTAAACACTATGCCAAGAAGATTAATTGGAGATTCAACGTATTTTCCTAATAAGTAACACTCAATGTGTAGCAATACATTGATCCTCTTAAATTATCTTGTATTGGACAGTGAGAGACTATAAAAATTATTTATGTTGACTAGTAAATGTATTAATGCCCAAGAATTATTTCATTTCATATTGAAGTTAATTTTCTTTATTGATATTAAATTTAGTTGATTAATATATTGTATTACTAATGTCAATTATGATTCGACTATTCATCCCAAATTGCAACTCTTAATTGTTATACAACTAATTCGGTATCCATTGGAAATATAGAGTCGAGTAAGTACTCGTGTGCATATGGTTACCATTCAATTCGATTTTCAAAACAAGTGAATATAAACTCATTCAATTTGAGTATTATATGATTCGATCGAGTCAGCACTACTTAGTTTCGACTTTGTGATACCCGACGGGGTTAAACTTGGTTCGTATTATTTGAGACTACTGCAGTATGTCGTCTGGAGCACCGGAACTTTAAAACCGGGTAGCCAGTTAACCTTTGGCCGGGCCGCTGGTGACATCCCAACTAGATTTGCTCTCTTTGAGAGGATGAACTGAACGTAGTTGCCAATTAGTATATATATTATTCATTTAATTTCAAAAAGTATGAATTAATCCATTAAATACAATTGTCTAGTTATTCCTTTTTATTTATTATCTTTTTAATCATTGTCAATTAAATTCACTTTCTAACATTATGTACTTCCTATTTATTACCTGTACGTACTTGCCAATTCATCATATTTGAGGTACTACTCTTGGTGTCAAAGCCGCAGTTGCAGCTTCTGGCCTTGAAGAGGCCTAGAAGGGAGAGGAGGGTACCCAGAGGTTTCTCCCGGATTAGAGGACTGGCCGGATGTTGGGCCATTAATGTATAGATAATCCTCCTTCGGAAAGCGCTTCAAATATTTTGAGGGCTTACAGTTAGGGCGTGATTAGTTTCTTTCTATGTGGGTCACACTAATACTTCAATAGTTCAATAGTTCAATTGTGTTTCTATTTTATTTTTGGTATTGTTGGATAGGGTGCCTTTGTGGGCCCTCTTTTGTATAAACAATGTATGTATTTGTGTAATTCTTTTGTACTAAACTTGAATATTGTAAATGGATTTGATGGGGATATGATATTCATTTTGTGAATGAAATAGACAGCTTCCGCTATATTAAATGTTAATGATGGAATTTAGTGACCTAGACTCACGAGTGGATTAGTTGTTTCTCCTTCGTGTGTTTGTATTTGACTCGCGACAGGTACAAATACACGGGAATACGTGTGTCCCTTTTCGGGGATTACCCTAGGCCATGGTGATTTGGGACCGGGATGTTACAAAACAGTCTGTCATGGTCGTACAATTTTTGAAAGATCCCCTGGTTTCTTTCTTTCCAAATGCCCCAAGTGAAAGTTGGAAAACATTACTTGGCTAGAGTCAAATTGTCTTCTCTACTTCCATCACAACCATTGATGAAGTTGAGTGTAAAATCTTCCACAACATTTGTTCTAGCGGTAGGTGTCCCGAACTATGCTGCTATAAAGAGCCAAATCTGCTTGCCGAAAGAACATTCTATTAGGAGATCTAGAAGGGATTCTTGATTGCAGCTGCACAAAATACAGGTAATATCATTCCTAATGTCTCTGCTTTTTAGTACATCTTTGGTTTTGAGACCCTTATGGATGGCCATCCATAATATGATAGAGTGATTCCTGCATCTACACTTGAACCAGACCATTGCAAACCAGGAAGGAATTTCATTGGTATGATTGTTGGTTTCAATGGCAGATTTTGAAGAGAAATCTCGGATAGCTCCATCCTTGAAGTCAACTTTGGGACACAGAAGAGTAGAGATAATGTGAAAACACAGGCCACCAGTTTGTAGCCCAACCCAAATAGGCCAATGGGGGATTGTGTTTCTATAGATAACGGCATAGATTTCCCTGAGATCATCTGAAATGACATTAGGAAAAAATCATGCTCCATGAGAAATGAGATTTGAGACACATTACAACAAAAATCATTTTTCGCGGCAAATATTCCACGACGTTTTAAAATTTTGTCACTAAATGTTGTTTTTCACTACGAAATATTCATCTCGTCGCCTAAAAAAAATACAAATTATTTAGCGACGATTATTTTCAATTATCGCTAAATATTGCTGCGAAAAAGTTTGGCGCGGCCAAAAAATGGAATTGGCGCCATCAAGAGGTAAAATTTTTCCGACGAAACTTTTTATTTGGCGACATGTTATTTTCGTCGGTAAATCAGTTGCACTATATTTTATTAAAAAGTTTTCGCGATAAAAATATATCATTGCAAAATTCCTTAAAAAAAATCCACGACGAAATTTTTTCTACGTGGAATACAAAATTTTTTGTGATAGATTCTCTACAGACATCATGTCTATTAAGTTGTAAAAAAGCCTTTTTGAGTACAAAACCCAACAATAGTCGTCTCCCTCCAAAATCACCCTCCCAAACCCTCTCCTCCCTCGAAAAAGCCAAATCCCCCTCATCTCTCTTCCAACACCACCACCTAAACTCGCCTCCCTTCAAATGACGATTCTTCCTCCATCAAGGTCGCCAATGGCTGAACCCTAACCCTTCTCATCTCTCACCCGAAGAGGGTTCTTGCATCTTCTCTTTTGTCTTCATCTCTCCAGCATCTCCAAAGCAATGGGCCTATACTCTTTCTTTGTCTCTCTGGCATCTCCAAGGTACGAATTTGGTAGGGTTTTATGGATTTTCTATTCGATTTTTCTCTTTATTTTTTTATTTTGAATGATGATTGGGTTTTTGCTTAATTCGATGTGGGTTTGATTTGTAGTTGAGAGGATGAATGAAAAAACATAAAAATCAGGAATGCCTAAGGATATCAAGCCTTTTGAATGGATTTAAAAATTGTTTCTTCTTCTTGATTTAGCTTTACGAGTGTATGTGGAGAGATTAGGATTAAACATTTTATGTCACAATTCCATTTGTGGTTTTCACATTTAATGGCTGATGCAGTGTCTGATGTTTATGTTTTAAAACCATGATTTCTCAAGTGGGTATCTCTAACAATGGCTTAGTGTCTCAAGTCTCCTCTGTTTAGTGGTGCCTAACAATCCAAATATTTGAAAATCAATGTGGGTTTGAAGGGTCACGATGAAGCTATGGCTAGAAAGAGGGAGCCTACCTATTACCGACACTTGAAGAGAAAACCCACATTGATTTTCAAATACTTGCATTATAAAGCCCCTTACAATGATGTCTGCCATAGACCTGATGGTAGTGCCTAACATCATTGTATTCTTAACATACAATGTTTGCATCTCACGATTTCTCGTCAATAGGATTTGGATTTGGGTTTGTTATGCACAATGATGTTAAAAATAATGGAATGTTAACTCTTATTCCTTTAATGTTTTTCAAATAGTTAGGCACTGTCACTGTATTATTAACAATGGCTTCACATGGTAGCGAGGTAGACTTGAGAGTGGAGCCTAGCTACCTATGACCGAGACCTGATGGTAGTGCCTAACAATGGCTTGGGGTCTCAAGTCTCCTCTTTCTCTCATGGTTATGCCTGATAGTAATAAGAACAGCCCCTTACATCCAAGAATAGACCAACATGTTAAGAAATGCTTGATTAATAGGATTTTAAACATAAACCATCCTATCAATCCCTCTCTCTTAGGCTTTAAACATAGAAGGGGCTGATCTTAGATTAGCTTTCGCAAGGACCATGTAAAAATCAAATAGTAGTTGGGACTGATAGGATGCAATATGATGCAATTCTTACCAAACTACTTCTCTAGTGTGATATCTCCAAACCTGTTGGTGCCTTGATTTTATTTATTTTTATTCTGTGGGCCAAAAAGAAAAGAAAAAAAATTATAAGATTCATTGTATCAGTAAAGTTCTTGTCATCACCATTGACAAATTAATTAGCACTGTCATTTACCATTAGTGTCACATCCCGGACCCGAGAATTCCCGGTTAGGGTGGTTCCCAAGGTGTGACACGCGTACTCCCATGAAATCGTACTTGTTCCGGACCAAATCCAAATTCACGAAGGAGAAAATTCCACATCTCATGTGTGCGGATTAATCACTTACACCTGTCAAAAGAATATTTACCCGCTGAAATATGTACAATATCAATAGTAACAAAGCCATGAACAGTCCATTTACTAATCCATTAAATTACAATGTAATCTTTAACAAGGCTAATAATTAATTCTTTTAGATGTATAGTACAAAAGTACTCTAATATATGATAGAAAATACTAGATGCCTAATTTCAAAAGAACATAGTCCTAATACAAATGCAAATCCACTAATCATATGCATTATCTTAAGCAAAATGAAATACGAAATACTTAGTCTCAAACCCAAGATTACCACTCGGATACGTACTCCGGCTGTCATAGCTAACCGATAAGCTTACCAATTAAATCTCAAATCTGTATGATTACTAATTAATTTCTTCAATATCTTGGATCCCTGTGACACCAGGAGTAGTATCTTAAAAAAAACGATTTGGCAAGTATAGGCATTAATAAACAATTACATAATGTATCAAATTGAATTAAATGACGATTGATTTAAAGATATCAAGATCAAGTAATAACTAGGCAATTGTGCCAATCGAATAGTCCATGCTTTATGAATCAAATGGAGAATAAACATACTAATTTGGCTACTACATTGAGCTCATCCTCTCAAATAGAGAGCGAATCTAGTTGGGGGTCACCAGCGGCCCGGCCAAAGGCTAGCTAGCTATCCGGTTCTGGAGTTCCAGTGCTCCAGACGACTAACTGCAGTAGTCTTGAATAACTAAACTAAGTTTAACCCCGTCGGGTATCACCAGGTCGAAGCTAAGTAGTGCCGACTCAATTAAATCGAATAATAAATGAATGTGAATAAAATTCTCATTTAATAAAATCTCAAACCGAATCGAATCGAATCATAATTGTTCGCATTCATTATTGTTCCAAAAGAATCAACTTTGTCGAATTAGCAATAAAATCATTACTCTAACTAGAAATATACTAATATATCATGCATTGATATAACACTACGAAATCAAAGATAATATTAAATCTCAATATGAAATGCAATTGAATTTAAGGAATCAAGGGATTTACTAGCCAATCTAATCTAACTATCAATTGCTCTTCACCATCCAATTCGATATAGATTTAGAGAATCTATGTATTACTATTCTATTTGGTGTCAAGTTTTAATAAAAAAGTTCACTAAACTAATATCCATTGCATGGTGATAGAGTCCCGAATCCTAAGGCTATTCAAGCTCCTAGGTTTCCATTGGGCATATCATAGTTTAGGGTATCAAAACATAGTCCTAAAAGGTCTTTTAAAACTTCTAAAAATTTTGGTTTCCTCAGAGGTCAGTTAGCTGGCGGTGGCCAGGCGGTTAGCCGCCTGTGGAGCAGTCTGCTAGCCGCCAGGTAACCGCCTAGTGACTGGCTATTCTTTAGGGCATATAGTTGCATTCTGGAAAGCTAACCGCCATGGGGCGGCTAGCCGCCAGCCGACCGCCTGCCGACCGCACTCCAACTGACATAATGCAAGCTTCTGGAATGGTGACAGCCAAGGTTCAGTTAGCGCCAGGTGACCGCTCTCTCTCTCCAATTCATTTTCTCATAATTTCACCTTCATAACCCTACATATGTGAGCCTCCTTGCTCCCCATTTCCAACATACACATCACTAAACATAATCTAATCCCAGTCACATCCACATCCACTAATATAAGAATGGACCTAATCCAATTAATCATCTTAAGAGGTTTAGCATAAACAAAATGAGATTTCTGAATAAATCAAGGGAGATGACAATATGTAATCCAAATTAATACTTATACTTGCCTCAATTAAGCTTTCCCAACTTTTTTTTCCAATCTTTTGCTCAAAGAACTCAAAATCCCCAAATATCAAACCCTAATCACTTAGAATTCATGGAGAAAGAATGAGAATGCTATGCATGTGTGAAAATGAGTCTCCTTGACTCTAATGCAACTCAAAATCATAAATTAGAGGGTTTGTTGCCTACCTCTTGGCAATAATTCCAAATTTGGGAGGAATTAGGGAAATAATGGAGACGGCTCCTTGTCCACAACAGTAAAAAGGAAATGAGGAAGATGAAGATGAGTCCAACTCTTAGTTCTTAAAGTCCTTGCAACAAGCCTTTAGTTGAGTTGGAGGAGGGAAGAAGAGAATTGGAGAAGAAGAAGAAGGAAAAGAAGAAAAGGAATGAAAAGAAGGGTTGATTACCTTTATAAAGGGATAAGGTTGCCCATTTTTGCACAAAGGTCCATCCATTTGGACAAAATTTGGTAAAGGCTTCTTAGATGGAAATGGGCTTGGGTTTGTAGATGGGTTGAGTTGGGTCTAATGAGTTGGGTCTCATTGTGGAATTGATGTATGGAAGATGTTCGATGAAATGCACATGAAAGCCCACAAAGTTTTATACACACATGTACTACTCAAAGTTGATTAAAAGGTCATAGTTCTACTTAACTTGGACAAAACCACACTAATCTACCTAAATCCAACACAAGACCATCCAAAGCAATCATTAGGCACCTAATCAAGATTAATTAAGCGCTAATCAAACTTAGGCGGGGTCGGGGTCTTACATCCTCCCCCCTTAGGACATTTGGTCCTTCAAATATAAAATCATACAACGAAAAAGTGATGAGAATATTTCTCAACTCCTGAAAATCAAACTCTTACGCGGCGTCTTCTAAACTAGGGCACTCTGAGTCTCTTCGAGTCTTCTGATGATTTGGTCTTGGGACATCTGATCTTTAGCGTTGATCACACTTAACAATTATCCTCATAATTTGTGATTGTCTTGATTTTATGAGAACTTATGCTTGATGAAGAGAGATGGATCTAAAATTATCTTTTCAGCATGGTTACTTGGAGTACATCCCAATTACTGCGTGATCTGGCTATAATCTCAATTTGTGGTTAAGTCATTGTCTTCATTGTGAATCCGCATCGTCCAATGTCACGAGATGTCACTTGTCTATGGTCTAAACTTAGTGATGCTTTTCACCTTTCTGCTGCGTAACTCTGATATCAAACTCGTCACTTGTCCGCATAGCTCCCTTGCTTACTCTGATCCGGTTGTCTCCAATACCTTGGTGCAAGTTGATTTTTTAACACCGGTCTCGTCCCAACTCGGCCCATGAAGATTTCTTTACACACACTGATGTCCTGCGTCGGCTGCTATAGAGAATCTTTTTGTTGGTGTGGTGTTAAGAATATCATGAAAGTTGTCATAGTCCATGAACTTATACTAAGTCAATTCAATCTTATTCTAACTGGAAGTTAAACACATATACGATCGAAGCATGTCTTCGGATCTATGGGTCGTCCACCCTGGCTAGTCGTTAGTTAGTGTATAATACACAGTACAAGGGTTCAACTGATCTTATGGTCCACTAAATGACAACTAAGTGAGGAATAAAGTAACTAATCTAGTCGGACACTATTGGTGTCAAATTTCTAATATCACTTGTGAATCTAACCTATTTAGCTCAATGTAACCGTGGCTATTACCTATCTCAGATAAGTCTGATCTTAACGTCTAACAATTAAATTCCTTAACTAATCCAACCGCTACACATGCTAACTGAGGAGGTTGTATTCTATTTCAACTAGTTTTCATATATTTGAGTCCTATGGTAAAAACAAAAGGTTGTCACATCCTATGAAGTTTTCAATTTAAAGAAAAAGGGTGACTAACTTCGGCTGGCATCATAGGTGTAATCATGCTATCAATAATTCTAACATTTAACCCGTCATGACCTCAATGCTAACACTAAATGATCTAGTCGTATAATCTCTAAGAGTCTAGGTTTTACACTGGCTACCCCAATTTTTATAAAATTGTCAACGACTCAATTCTACAGTATAATAGTCCCCAATAGTGGTCTCTAACGAACTAGATTTCATTCTCTAACTTATTTGAATTCGTCGACTAACATTCATTCGTCACATATACTAGCTAAGAAAGTTAGTTGAATTTAGTTTCTAATTCAACTGGTCTATCTCAAATTTAGATCCCACTAAGAAAATATGATATGGTCAATTCTTGTGGTCGTAATAAGTCTCAAAATTATAAAATAAATGATGAACTTGTCTAACACGGTAGGCGTAAGAACACTATTCTAGAATCCAATCTGTTGTGGTCTCAACACTACTCCCTAAGCAGTCAAAGTTGTGGCATTAGTCATCCTAATTTTGTTGGATCAACAACAGCTATAGTCTCGTCTAATCAACACATCACTTCTCTCAGATAGACTCGGTCACAACGGCTAAGAATTGAAACTACTCAACTAAGCTCATTCTATACCCAGGCTTGCTAACTTCCCAATTCATTTATTTGTCTCATCTTCATTCCCACTATGATTAAAGGTGTTGCTAAGCCCTAAGTTAAAAGTCACAGCAGAAAATTCTAAACTGTGTGGTCCACTTCTACTCATGGTCTTAGCTATGTAAGCCTACATGTTACTACCTTCTTAGTTACATCAATCACAACCTAATCCGATCTTTAGGTATCAACTATTCCTAACCCAAATCATAACCTTGTATAGATCAAAATCTCTCACTTTTAGTATGTGGGTCTAACAGTAGAGTTATTACTGGCATTACTTCTACGGTAAAGTCTATTTGTCTAGAAGGTGGCGATTTTAAATACTCGATCATATGGAATAAGGTCTAGTAAATCTAATAAGCTGTGAATAATTTTCTAGCTATCCAGGTGGTTTATCTTCTAGGATGACTATAAAAGTCTCAACTCCTGTAGCCTAATTCTTACGGCATGCAAGCTATTCCATTCTAAGATTTACTTGTCTGTAGTCTTACCAAAATTCTAACTAATCAAGGTCTTAAGACTAACTATCTAGAGTCTACTAACCTTATATCAGGTCAATCATCCGATACGATCATCACTAACCGTGCTAACCACATTCATTGAAAATCACTATTTCCCATCTGTGTTAAGTGTGATCTAATTCCAATCTCCTAAGACTACATAAAATCAAGTCCTCCATTACCAATTTGGTCAATACTAAAGTTATATCTAAAATTAACTAAGGTGGAGTATACCTTCAATAATGGACAACCCTATCTCTAACTAGAGGAAGAGGTTCAACTAGTCTCACAGGTTACTAAGATACCTTCTGTCCTTAGGTTAACCCTCAGAACAAATCTATGTGATTTGTAATCGCTACTGGTTAATCTCATCGCCTTAGAAATTAAAACTAGTTTGGTATCGTACTATTCTTAGGTTCATCAAAATCGTACACTTGTATCAAGTTTGTATAACTACAAGTCATTACTCTTTTATTAAACCATATAAACAAAATGGTCTGCTAACTAATCCGGTATTCGAGTTCTTCCTAAGGAATGTCTTATCAACACATAATTACTCAGATCTTTTCTAGTTTCCTAGTGTGCTCAACTTCGTATTAAAACTATGGAACTCCTTAACTTAAACCTCATATTGAATGATGTGTCGCCCACTGCCACTGACCTATCAAAGATGTCATCGAAAAGACAACCAGCGGTTGTACGGTCTAACTTAGGAAAAACAACAGAGTGGGATTCAGTAATAGAGTGTGTGAAGCAACGAGTCAATCAAATATTATACTCATAATTAATGATTACCAACTCACCTTCTTCTGCAATATTTATCTCTTCAGCCTTATCTAGAGTAATAGCATATCCACGTCTTGTTATTTGTTGAACCGGTCTCTGTTGTATTGGCTTCTGCTTACCTTGACTTGTATTCTGGGAATCTTGTGCTATCAGCATTGGTCGTCTGATCAGTGGAGGTTGAAACTGAACTACCTTCGACGGTCTTACGCTGATTGAGTGGTTCGTTGAGACGACATCTTCTATAATTCAGTTTTACTTAATACACAATACAACATTCATTCAAAAACCACTTTCAGAAATAAAATTCCCAACACCCTATCGTGTCCTCACCTCGCCTCCTAAGGTTTCTAAGTCTTTTAGAAAAGATTTTGCATGCTCTGATACCATACTTACGTATGTCACATCCCGGAGCCAAGAACTCCCAGTTAGGGTGGTTCCTAAGGTGTGACACGGGTACTCCCGTGAACTCGCACTTGTTTCGGACCAAATCCGAATTCACGAAGGAGAAAATTCCACATTTCATGTGTGAGGATTGCTCACTTACACCTCTCAAAAGAGCATTTATCTGCGGAAATATGTACAATATCAATAGTAACAAAGCCATGAGTAGTCCATTGACTAATCCAGTAAATTACAATGTAATCTTTAACAAGGCTAATAATTAAATCTTTTAGATGTATAGTCCAAAAGTACTCTAATGATAGAAAATACTAGATGCTTAATTTCAAAGGAACATAGTCCTAATACAAATGCAAATCCACTAATCATATGCATTATCTTAAGCTAAATGAAATACGAAACACTTAGTCTCAAACCCGAGATTACCACTCGGATACGTACTCCGGCTGTCATAGCTAACCGATGAGCTTACCAATCAAATCTCAAATCTATATGATTACTAATTAATTTCTTCAATATCCTGGATCCCTGTGGCACCAAGAGTAGTATCTTAAATACAACGATTTGGTAAGTATAGGCATTAATAAACAATTACATAATTTATCAAATTGAACTAAATGACAATTGATTTAAAGATATCAAGATCAAGTAATAACTAGGCAATTGTGCCAAAATCGAACAGTCCATGCTTTATGAATCAAATGGAGAATAAACATACTAATTTGGCTACTACATTGAGCTCATCCTCTCAAATAGAGAGCGAATCTAGTTGGGATGTCACCAGCGGCCCAGCCAAAGGCTAGCTGGCTACCTGGTTATGGAGTTATAGTGCTCCAGACGACTTACTGCAGTAGTCTCGAATAACTAAACCAAGTTTAACTCCGTCGAGTATCACAAGGTCGAAGCTAAGTAGTGCCGACTCAATCAAATCGAATAATAAATGAATGTGAATAAAATTTTCATTAAATAAAATCTCAAACCGAATCAAATCTAATCATAATTGTTCGCATTCATTATTGTTCCAAAAGAATCAACTTTGTCGAATTAGCAATAAAACTATTACTCTAATTAGAAATATACTAATATATCATGCATTGATATAACACTTCAAAATCAAAGATAATACTAAATCACAATATGAAATGCAATTGAATTTAAGGAATCAAGGGAATCACTAGCCAATCTAATCTAACTATCCATTGCTCTTCACCATCCAATTTGATATAGGTTTAGAGAATCTATGTATTACTAATCTATTTGGTGTCACATTTTAATAAAAAAGTTCACTAAACTAATATCCATGGCATGGTGATAGATTCTCGAATCCTAAGGCTATTCAAGCTCCTAGGTTTCCATTGGGCATATCATAGTTTAGGGTATCAAAACATAGTCCTAAAAGATCTTGTAAAACTTTTAAAAATTTTGGTTTCCTGCGAGGTCGGTCAGCTGACGGTGGCTAGGCGGTTAGCCGCCTGTGGAGCAGTCGGCTAGCCGCCAGGTAACCGCCTGGTGACCGCCTATTCTACAAGGCATATAGTTGCATTCTGGAAAGCTAACCGCCAGTGGGGCGGCTAGCTGCCAGGTGACCATGCGGCTAGCCGCCAGCTGACCGCACTTCAACTGACAGAATGCAAGCTTCTGGAATGCTGACCGCCAAGGTTCGGTTAGCCGCCAGGTGACCGTCGACCTGCGGACATAATTCTGAACTGAACATTTTTACATTTCTGAAGCTCTCTCTCTCTCTCTCCAATTCAATTTCTCATAATTTCACCTTCATAACCCTACATAACTGAGCCTCCTTGCTCCCCATTACCAACATACACATCACTAAACATAATCTAATCCAAATCACATCCACATCCACTAATATAAGAATGGACCTAATCCAATTAATCATCCTAAGCGATTTAGCATAAACAAAATGGAATTTCTGAATAAATCAAGGGAGAAGACAATATGTAATCCAAATTAATATTTATACTTGCCTTAATTAAGCTTTCCCAACTTTTTTTTCCAATCTTTTGCTCAAATGACTCAAAATCGCCAAATATCAAACCCTAATCACTTAGAATTCATGGCAAAAAGGATGAGAATGCAATGCACGTGTGAAAATGAGTCTCCTTGACTCTCATGCAACTCAAAATCACAAATTAGAGGGTTTGTTGCCTACCTCTTGGCAATAATTCCGAATTTGGGAGGAATTAGGGAAATAATGGAGATGGCTCCTTGTCCACAAGAGTAAAAAGGAAATGAGAAAGATGAAGATGAGTCCAACTCTTAGTTCTTAAAGTCTTTGCAACAAGCCTTTAGTTGATTTGGAGGAGGGAAGAAGAGAATTGGAGAAGAAGAAGAGGAATGAAAAGAAATGAAAAGAAGGGTTGATTACCTTTATAAAGGGATAAGGTTGCCCATTTTTGCACAAAGGTCCATCCATTTGGACAAAATTTGGGTAAAGGCTTCTTAGATGGAAATGGGCTTGGGTTTGTCTTGGGTTTGTAGATGGGTTGAGTTGGGTCTCATTGTGGAAATGATGTATGGAAGATGTTTGATGAAATGCACATGAAAGCCCACAAAGTTTTATACATAAATGTACTACTCAAAGTTAATTAAAAGGTCATAGTTCTACTTAACTTGGTCAAAATCACACTAATCTACCTAAATCCAACACAAGACCATCCAAAGCAATCATTAGGCACCTAATCAAGATTAATTAAGCGCTAATCAAACTTTGGTGGGGTCGGGGTCTTACAATTAGTCTCTTCATGATGATGAGAAGGAAAAAGACCACACCTTGATGAGTACTGATTACAATTGCCTATGGACCCAATGGGGCGGAATAAATTCTGAATTCTTCTACTTCGCCTACAGCACCACCAACCTACAGCTACATCTGCATCACCACACTTGCCATCCACTCACCATTCTATAGGAGTCATGAATCAGCAACCAATCGCATATCAATTGTTGGATTCACTTGTTTATTGCAATGCAATGTCAAGATTCAAAGCATCTTTTCTCTTAGTAGGCCTGTTTGTTTCATGGAATGGAATTGATTTTTTTTTTTTTCATAATCACACTTTGTGGAATAGGGAAAAAGTAAGTCATTCTAGGCGAATGTTGAGGCTTTAATGTTCAAAACTGAATTGGTTCAGCATCAATCTTGCTCGGGATAGCACAAAATGGTTTGGAGCTTGCCGTTGAGTTGGGCCCATGGAACAACAATGACAACAGTATATCATCTTGAAACACGAAGAACTTCCCCAAACACAACAATCGCTGAATTAAATAAACGAAGATTTAAAAAATCAAATGAAGTACCATCATCCTTTTCCTTCTCTTCTCTCCCTCTCTCACTCGACCCATGAATGACCCCACCACACCTACATTCCATACAGTACGACACAAAGTTATTGGATTTTTGGGTGATGGCCTGATGGGTGCAAATGGCTTAAATAGTTTCTTTCAGCTGCTACTCTGTTTTGCCATGTTTTGTTGTTTTGGTTTTTCATGTCTTATCTCTTCTAGCTGGTGCTTCTTTGCTGTATACTTTTGGGGCTTGTCATTTTCAAGCCTTTGTAAGCCATCCTCTCTCTTAATTTAACTTGCAATTCGGCAACCAAAAGAAATGGAGAGAGAGAATTGCAAATGTTTTGACCAATAATTTTCTAACTCTTTCTATGCCAAGTGAGAATTGATCATGTTGGTAAAAAACCACCAAACTGCATGAATTTAGCTCCAGGGCTTGTTAATCATCTTTTTCTTTATATCCTCCTCAGTCTCACTCATTTTAGGATAGTAATGGTTATCCAGGAATTCTTTTGAAAAACTTCCCGAATATTTTGAATTACCTTGTACATAGGACCATATTTTGCACCCAACACATTTTGTGCAAATGCTTTTAGACTTTTAGTTTTTTCAAAGAAGAATAATATATGGCTGGAGAATAAAAAAAAAAGGGATTGAGGGTTGGGATGTTAATGTTGATAATTAATATCATGAAGCAAAGAGCCATGGATGATGGATGCAAGGAGAAATAAATGTTTAACTAATGATAATACCTGGTGCCTCTGTCAAATGTCCTGATATTTAATATGAGGCGGCAAAGATCCATTGCTGATGGATGCATGGAGAAATGCAAGTTTAATTAAAGATAATAGCCGGTGCCTCTGTTTGGAACTAATATGTCATTCATCAAGCAAGAGTGTGCCAGAGACTATCAGAAAACTGTCATTATGGGAGTTTTTGGATAAAACTATAGGAAAACTGCCATCTTCTATGTTTATCTTTCTAACAACAGTGCAGAACGTAGATTTTATTATGTTCAACTTAATTTTTCAACTGCAATATGATTTAACTTATTTCAAATGGCAGGAAAAACTTATAGCAGAGCGGGAGAAGTGTACGTAGGAGGATGCGATCCAATTGACTCGGGAGCAAATATCAATCAATGTCCTTGGTGGTCTGTCTGGATACTTGAGAGGGTTTGGAAACGGGCTGAAGCCCACGTCTACAACTAAGAGCACCAGGACGGACTCAGAGGATGGTGAACGTGGGGCATTGCGGGCTACGGTGGAGAGATTGCAAAATGAAAATGCAACTCGGTCTCAAGAGATGGAGCAGATGAAGAATAATCAAGTAGCTAGCCATGCAGCGATAGATGGAGGAGATGATGTGGTTGGTGGCGAGAGTGACGGGATCAGACATGATGACAAGGGAAGGAGTGCTTACTTCTTGTTCAGTGTTCCTAGTTTCTTCTCTAATTGAATTAAAGTGTTTCCACTAAGTTTAAACCATTTATCTAAAGTTGGGTTAGTTAAAGCATCAATCTGGTGATGTAAACTTAGTTTGGACGAAATGAGTTCTCTGCTTGTTTGTTTTTGTGCTTGTTTTCAATCAAAACTTATTAAATGCAGTTTGTATTTCTTGCTGGAAACAGTGCAGGAAACTGATTTGAAACAGGACACAATATGGCCGAACTATGTATGAAACCGTGTGATAATTTTGTGGGCTATTTGAACTAGTTGTAAAAATGATTTTCTGCACTTAAACAGAGAAGATTTAGATATGAAAATTAACCAAATAAGCAACATTTAAAACTGATTTCTGCGTTTATGTGCATTAGAGCTAGGTTGCATACATAAGTAAAAAACTTCTGCATTGGTTTTTAGGTTGAAGGTTACATACATTGCATAGTTTAAAATTTCTGCATTGTCTCATGTTTTGCATCATAACTAGGATTAGAAAGTTCCTTTCAGATTTGAATCCATTGTCCAATGTCAAGTGGAACCATCACAGTGAATTTAGATACCAACACAATGAAAAATCAATACCACTGGCACCCTTTCCCATCTTGACTATGTATTTTCTTAAAACTCTATATAAACCTCATTCATATCTCTATCATGTACAGATATATTAACATTGCAGAGGGAGGACTTCACGAATGCCAACCATTCAAACATGGGATTTAGAATCCTGAAGGATCAAAAGCTGTCATTGCTTTTAGGAATTTCCGGAATAAGAATTTTCATCTCAAATACCTTCAAACAAAAAGGCCCTTATCCAGATCCTGATTCATTAACCTAGATTCATAAATCATACTTATCCACATAAAACAGGCTAGGCCAGACTGGTTGCTACTGAAGTGGCCTTCTTAATAGCAGACCTTAGTTTGGTCAGGTGACATCAAATGGGCTATGGACTTGGAGATGTCAAAGAATGGGCCCAATGGACAAGCTTCCCCACTGACAGCCTTACTTGTAAAGCAATCCTTTTGTGCTAAGGCAAACTTTGGTACATCTCAATCAAAGTTTGATTAACTTTTGGAGGTATATCTTACATCCCATTACTCTGATCAAAGGTCTTTTAAGTGTAAAGAAGATTTGAAAAAAAATCATTCTTTTACAGTTGTAGGGTGTTTTTAAGTCAGAATGAATCCAAAAAGTGCAGAAGAAAATTGTGATACAATAACTATCTGATTGTGTGGTTTCAGAATAATGCCTCACATTCCCTGATGATGGTCACCTCATGTCCTTTCAAACCATGGCGCATGACATGAGATATACTAGGATGTGGCTATCCCAAATTTGGTGTTATCTATTGGATTAAACACAGGTTCTACACAAGATTATTTCTAATTAAAATTTGGAAGTCAATAGCAATTCTTTTGTATGTTTTCTATCCAATCCAAAGGTCGATATCTCAATAGTTGCAATGATATTTTGGTAGATGCATGTTATGGTCATTCTCATATATTGACATCAAAGATACTACTATACAAGAATTACCTACTGTACTCCTTGATTGTGTTGAGGTAGAAACTATTTGAATACAGGAACTGCTGAACAGAGGCATCACTGAATTGAGAAAAAAACTACTTGCTTCATTTTGGAGATGTTGTCTATCTTTCAGAATCTTAAAGGTGTTTCATTTGGCGTCTATTAATAAGTTGACTAAATGAAGCCGTTTTTTGTTATGGAAATTCTGAAAGAAGGCATGGCATATTGTGCTTAAGTATTGGATGGCTCAGTGGTGTTTATGTATTGGATGATTTTTCTGTTGTGGTTGATTTGATGAAGCAGTGTAGTGATTCATATAATTTTTGGGATTAGGGACTTTGGAGGTTTGAGAAGTCCTAGATTCAGATACAGAACTTTCAGCATGGAGGCTGTTTTCTTTTTTGGATACACGGTGAGATTATTTTGTTTGGATGGGAGGAAACCCAATAGATTTACACTCAGTTTGGTATTAAGCATCAGAGATGGTGAACAGAGATTGGGTGAGGTAGCTTCTCCAACCATTAGAGAAGCTATAGGTGCTTTGAAGTGATAGAAATGCCACTGCTGAAAGTTTAGATTGCGGCAAATAATATTGAACCTTGGGGCCAACAAAGACTTTAGTAAATTTTAAGCGGATTTATATAAGAAGATTGGGTTTAGTTGACACCATACCAGACGACACCTTAAAACCAACATGCAACATCCACATTGTTGTATCATCGAACAACTCAAACCCTTTTTCCCAACTCTCCTTCAAATCACCCAACAGAATTGTAAACCAAAACAGGTGAGGAAGAAGGAAGTTATTCGAAATAAGTCTAGCAAAAATTTAGCTAGGGGTGTGTGTATGTGTGTTGTTTGCCTTATTTGCATGCTGATATTTTTATAGGCTTTTTTCACTTACTTTGCTTTTGATTCCATGTTTAATTCCTAACATTTTATTTTTTGTACCACAGATTGGGACTAGAGATCAATGTAATAGAGGCCAATTGCTTGAACATCTTTTTGTTTTTGATAAGAATATTGTACTTACACTATTTTGGATGCTACATTTTTACTTGATTTAGTAACAACGACGTGGTTAAACTTGTGGGTTGGATTTAATAGTTATATGTTTCCTAATATGTTGAAGGAGCAGGTTTTGTACATTTTTTATTAGTTAAATGAGCAGACTTTATTGTACATTTTATTTGAGTTGAATGGATAGGTTCTATTGTACAACTTATTTGAGTTGAATGTGCATGTTTTATTGTACATTTTATTTTGGGAAAAAAGCACTATACCTACCTAGACTTTGGACGTTTTGCAGAGTACCCCCTATACTTTGGTATTTTGAACTAAACCTACCTGTAGTTTTAACTGACTTGTAAAATGAACGGAAACTGTTAGTATTAACGGTGTAGGTCGTATAAAATGCCTTTGGTGCATACTGGGGCCAAATTTTTATCCCAAAAAGACATATTTGCCCTTGAACCAAGGCTATAAAAGTGGAAAGACATAAGAGCAGCTCCACGCTTGCGGCGTAGACTAATTTGTGGTGGGCCACTCCACAGGAGGCCTATGATCAGGACCAGATGAACAAACACTGTAAAATTAGAAATCGCAAAAACCCACTAGTATCGAGCATCTGCAACATGAAACGAGTAGAACCCAATTCTCCAAATCGCATAATCTATCAAGAAATCACAACAACACCCAAGTTAGAAAATGTCAAGCTCTCAACAACCCCAAAACGCCTAGCTCTCGACCAAATTCCACTCTTAATTGATGAAAAAGGTGACCCACGTTGATCATTCCATTGGTAGAAAATGAATCCAAACACCTATAACACCAGAGAGGTTCATGCAGGGCATAGACTTCACACAAAAATAGAAAAAAGAAACAAATCATATTAGATAGAGAGAATGTATTCATGATCTGTAATGTTTACATCTATACAATTGCCATTTATAAAAATCTTCATTTTTCTAATGTTTAGAGCCTGTAGATATCTAGATATTGAATGTCGATTCTGATTGTCCATCTGTGAAATCCAAAGATATAAATTTCATGATCGTACACGATTACAATCCAATGCTCTTATCATCCAAAGCCCCCCCCCCCCCCCCACCCCCCCTCCTGAATGAAAAGCAAGAAGACAAGAAGTTGCAAATGCGGACTCTCAGTTCGATTTGATAGAGAAGAACTAAAACTGACTACGATTCTTAAATTTCATGATCACCCAAGATGACGATCAAGAAAAAGAAACGAGATAACAGATAGATTAAAAAAAAAACTCCCTAAAATCCCAGTTCCCAAATGCCTTTCAAGCATCATACAAACATGAAAATCAAGAACAGAGGGAGGGAAATTGCCAATGCAAAATGTCAATTGGATCGGATATAGAACTAAAATTTCCAAACTTTACACAACCCCACAAAAAAAATCCAAACAGAGAGAGAGAGAGAGCCATTTCTTCTTCACTCCCCTCCCACCAAATCCCCCCACAACAAAAAGAATCAGTATTTTTTCCTTTCTTTCATCTTCATCTTCATCTTCATCTTCATCTTCATCTTCATCATCATCATCATCATCATCATCTTTCCCCCCAAAAAAAGAAAAACTTTCTTCAAAATCAAAAACCAAATCCAAACTCAATTTACACCCTCTTCTCATGCCGATGATACCCATAATACGACATATACCATTTCACAAACTTCTTCAAACCAGTCTGCAAATCAGTAGTCGGTTTATACCCAAATTCCCTCCTCGCCAAACTCACATTCGCATGCGTAAACGGCACGTCCCCATTCCCAGGCATCTCCACATAATTTCTCTTTGCCTTCACCTTTAATTGCTTCTTTAATATCCCCACCAGTTCCGGAACCGTTACGGGCGACGTGTTCCCCAGATTGAAAATCTGATACGGTGCCAGACCCCACTTCTTCCCTCCGCTCCCTGTGCTCTTCCCCGCCGTATCCAGTGACCCCAAACACCCCTTGACAACATCATCAATATGAAGATTTCAAGCTGACCCTTGACGCCGAGTAGATGGCAGGAGAGATGCAAAAAAAGATCAAAGCTCTGGTCAAAGATTTCAAGCTGACCATTGACGCCGAGTAAATGGCTTCGACCCAATCCCCCCTTTCAGGTATTTCTTTAGCCTGAGTAGATGGCTTCGACCTTCCCGCCTTGCCTTAAAAACTCTTGCTGTCCGTCGATCGCCTTTCAACTGTGAAAAACACAAAAAGCAAAATCGTCTTTCAACTGTGAATAACACAAACCGCAAAATCACCTTTCAAGAAGTGAGAATCGCCTGTGAAAAACACTAACCGCAAGTGCACTAACCTCTTTCAACAAAATCGCAGTAAACACAAACCACAAGAGATCGCCTTCAAAAAATGAGAATCGCCTGTGAAGAACAGTAACCGCAAGCGCAGTAACCTCTTTCAACAAAATCGCCTGTGTAAAACCAAACCTCTTTCACAACAGTCATCTATGCCTTTCAAGAAGTGAGAATCGCCTGAAGAACACTAACCACAAGAGATCGCCTTTCAAGAAGTGAGAAAAAAATAACCGCAAGCGAAAAATGGCATGTGTAAACCCTAACCGCAAAATCGCCTTGCAAGAAATGAGAATCGCCTGTGAAGTACACTAATTTCAAGCACAAAATCGCCTGCGTAAACCCTAACCGCAAAATCGCCCAAAATCGCCAAACCCTAAGAGCAAGCGCAAAATGGGAAAATGAACCAAAAACGCGAATAGAGACCTTATATGTGGAAGGGTAAATTTGTCATTTCCTATATTCCATCACAGCTGTTTGTATTTGCAAGTCAACTATAACTACAGGTAGGTTTAGTCACAAATACCAAAGTACAGGCGGTACTCTGCAAAAAGACCAAAGTACACGTAGGTATAGTGCTTTTTTTCCCTTTTATTTTGTTGAATGGGAAGGTTTTATTGTATAATTCTTTTAGTTGAATGAGCAGGTTTTATTATATTCAGAGTAAAAAAGGTTTTTGAGGTGGTAGGCAGTAATTTATAAAATAAAGGAAAATTTTCAGTACGGTCACCAACAGTACTGGAAATCTCTCCCTTGTAACCAAAGACGAAGTTTTTACCAAGACGTTCCCCGTACAGTCCCGTACCAGTGCACAGACCATTTTTCATTTTTTCTTTGCGATATCACAACAAATATTGTAATATCGCAACTTAAGTTGCGATAACGTAATTTTTTTAGTTGCGATATCGCAATTTAAATTGCGATATCACAACTAAAAAACCCCCTTTCATCTCCCAGGTCAACTATTCCTCTCTTTCACTGCGGGAAAAACCCTATTTTCCATCTCCATGGTCGACTATTCCCCATTTTCACTGCGGTAACTCTCTCCCTTAGCCAAATTTGACCGTCCTCCTCCCTCGCCAACCTATTTGCAAATACGCAAGGTCGCCAACGTCGACAAAGCATCATCGTTCTATTGTCTCCATCGTCTAGGAATTTTGACCACCATTGCCATTGTCTCCATCAACTAGGGTTTTTCACAAATTCGAGTGTTGTTTGAGGTATGCTCCTCTCTATCTATCTCCCCTCCTTCCCTATGCAGTACGATTGAAATCTGTACATGACTTCATCATCCCTTTGGAATGTTTATATCAACAAGATAACCTAGTTAGGAATTTCAATAACATACATAAGACACACTAGCATGGAATTCACTATATTACAGGTAATATTGAGGTGGAAAAAGGCAAGTCGCCCACCAAATGTAGCTTACATTACCCCGATGGACAGGCTATCACATCTGTCCAGTCAAGCACTTGTTCTGCCTGGATGTTCAAAATATATGTAAGTAAGAAGAAAATGCACCAACACCAATACGTACAAGGGATAAACGATTGACATGCATGCAATTGAAAAGGGGAGGGAAATGGCACATACATTATCAGTATGTCATTGTAAATCATCATTAAGTAAACAGCAGAACCAGCAGATCACTCTGATAACTACAATGCAATAGAACAATGAAAAAAAAAGAATAACAAGTACTTTCTAATTGCTTATCTCAAGAAGAAAAATCACTGAGAGCTGTGAACCAAGGCCCTTTTTTCTCTTTCCTATAGGTATTATTACCTGTGCACTTGGAAAAGGGAATCGGGTTTTCTTACCATCCTTTTCTCCAATGAGTTTCGAATGGAAACATGATGACAGTGAAGAACTTGGAGAAGTAAAACTATTTAACGAAAAAGGCAAGGAATGAAGGAACCAACCACAAACCAGTGAGGCAACATGAAAGTCACTAGAAAGAACAACTTTTAATGGGTGGTACTGTAACATAGAAGCAGAACAACTAACACACATGGACATTTATACAAAGTAAAATACCTCAAACAAGAAAAGAGAAAAGAAAAAAAAATATGTTCATGGGACAGAATAACCAACACACACATACATTTTTTTTATCTTAGTAGTGATTAGGAACACAAAATGGAATAGAAAAGGCACACCCCAGAATCCAGATAGATGGGATAACAATTTTGTTGCTTCAATAGACCTGTTCATGGCTTCATTTATGTATTCTTAAGGCCCAACAATAGATATGGCCCAGCCAATCATATTTAACACAAAGGGGTAGAAATTTTGCAAATAAGTTTCAAACTCATGGCTGAATCTTAGTGTCCAATAAATAAACAGGTTAGTCTTACACAATGTTGAGAATCATCCCAAAAACATGAACAGGTCAGGATTCACAACAATAATAATTGTGATATTAATAATTGTTGACCATTCATTTTAGTTTGTAATTGTTGTCAAACCTAGTGTGTTGGCATGGTGTTTGAAAGCAGTATGATGAAGGTTACAAGCATTCAAAGTGAAACTAGGCAACTGCATGTTCAGGTCATGTCAGTTAAGCATATTGTTATGCTTATATCTTCACATCTAACATCTTGATTAAAAAGTGGTCAACATGACTTTTGTGCATCAGTGAGAGGGGTTGATTTTTGGTTTTGGAATCAGGTCGATCTGACTTAAAACAAGTTCACAACAATTTTTGGTTTTGTGCATCTGACTGCAGATCAGAGTTCACAACAATGAAAAGACAATATTACTATAAATTTAGATGTAAGATTGAAGAGAAACTTCATTTTCAAGCAAAAGAGATGGCCACGTGACATAGCTACATGTAGATTTAATTTTAAATCCATGATAAATCCATGTAACATGTAACAAAAAGATCGAAAAAAATCATTCGATGTAACATGTAACAAAAAGAAAACACAAGAACCATAGTCTCATAAAATCTCTGTAACATGTACGTTGCATTAAATCCCATTTTAAAAACAGTTGTTAAATGGACCTACTTTGCTCCAAAAAAGACTGCACCATCTAACACAGCTTTTTTTCAACCTCTGTTAAATAGATATTCAATTTGTTGTGTATTACCATATAGGAATGGTTGCTAGAGTATCTTCTTCTATACCATGCTTGGTTATTAAGACCAGCTTATATCCAGCAATTTCATCTTATAGACACTTGTTGGGTATCGATAGCATTGATTTTATAAACCATCATATCAAGGAACCAAGAGTTTTTTTTTATTTTTTATCAAGGAACCAAGAATTAGGAACAATGTTCCACATTCATGATTCATTTGTTATTAAAAATGTGAGTTTCTTATTAGAGGGGAAAAAAGAAATCATAAGAAAATCTCTATTTGAATTTCAAAAAAATAAAAAGAAAAAAAAATCTCTATGAGCCTCTAGGTTACTCCTACAATTCTTTTCACATATAAGCAATGTAGAAAGTGTATGTGTATGCGTGTCTTTTTTTTTGGTAGAAATGTAGAAAGTGTTCTTTCCTTTAGAGATCTTCACTGCATGATCATGGCTGCCCAACTGTTGCTTTAATCTAATGAACTGATGGCAGCCTCTAGACAACTTCCAGACTTCTTGTATTATCCATTCTTGAGTTATTAGGAGAAAGGAACTTCTACTACGGTCAACATTTCGTACGAAACATTTTGCTTTAACAAATCTGGATTTTGGGAACATTCCATGGAACAAACCAACAACCCAATGTGTAGGCATCTCAAGTCTCTGCTACAATATTAGATTAACTGTGATTTTTTTTAACCAAAAAAAAAAACTACTGATTTCCAAACCATCAATCAGATGCCAACATTATATAACATGATAGAAACAGGAAAATGGAATCATAACAGATGAGACTAACAAATCAGTGGAATATACTCATTCATGGGCTCTAGCTGAATGAATTGTTCTTGGAAGACTGTTTGTCTTAATGTCCTGTTGGATAGCCTATTCTAACATCACATATTTGATGTTGGTAAAAGAATTAGATCAAAATTTTTTCATTTGTTAGGTTGATAATCCCTAACTACCATTTTAAATATTTGAATATATTACTGTACTTAAGAAATGCATGACCTTATTCCATTATCTCTTGCTTGCCAATGCCACACTGTGCCAAAAATATACAAACATAGGTTGCAAGGTATGGTTTCTTATTCTTAGGTCAGAGCTAAGATTGACTTCCTTCGCATTGTATTCATGCACAATACTATATATATATAATAGAATGTTGTAATATAATTGAATAATTCAAGAATCTTACCTTGCCTATATTTGCATCGAATTTTATGGGTGTGTTAGAAACAACTAAGCAACAACCCTTTTCGTAAAGATTATCCTTTTCTAGGGGTAGACATGAATCCTAAATCCCGCGGAGTCTTATCTTGTTACCAAACGTGCCCTAAGGCTCAATAATTGTGTTTGCATTTATTAATAAATAGAAGCTGTATATTTTTTCATACTACATCATTAAATTAAAGCATTTTATTTCCTTTTTTATTCCTATGCATCAGTATCTAATTGCTAATGATGCCAAATTTTGTAATTTTAACTTTTATTCTTCTTGTGACTTGGTAGTTGAAAGATGGATCATGGTCCTTTAGATAAACAGATCCTTACCGATCAAGATAATCATATATCACAGTGATATGGGAAGGGCAGGTATAGTCAATTCTGTCATTGCTAAACTTTAACATAATTCTATTAGTTTCAAATGGTTCCTCGCGAGTCTTGACTTTACTATGTTCTGTATTTGTTATTGCAGGAGATTGGTCCACTGAAGTGCATCCCAGCTGACCCTTTAAATGATTTTTGGAAATTAAATGAACAACAAGAAGAAATTGTCCGTATGGTCGGCCTACATAATGTGGCCTCCATTGGTAAAATGAAAATTCACTATGGCATTATATGGGCGTTGGTGGAGCGATGGAGACCCGAGACTAATACCTTTCATCTTAACTTCGGCGAGGCGACGATAACACTAGAGGATGTCGCCTATATTTATGGCCTTCCTATTGATGGAAGACTAGTTACATGGCCGTACAACTTCGAGTGTAGAAGAGATGAGACGATTGTGTCATGAATTATTAGGGAGAGTTCCCAACCAAGCTATGGATTGCATGGGTGCACAAATAAAGTACACCTAGTTTCGTCTCCATTTTGGCTTATGTCCAGAGGGGGCGTCTGAAGAGACTGTACAACGTTATACCCGTGCATACCTATTCTGTTTAGTGGCCTAACAACTTTGTAGCAATACTTTCGGGTCGAGGGGGAACGGATACCTTCTTGAGTTGTTTAGGACGTTTGAACCGTATGCATGGGGGCCAGCCTGTCTGGCAAATCTATATAGGACTCTAGGCAGAGCAACAAGATTGAAAGATGGCATTAGAACGCATACGGGCCCACTTCAACTATTACATGTAATATTTGTACTTTGTGAGCAGATGATCTTCATCTTGAATTATGTTTATCTTTTATTGATAGACAATGGTTTTACATTTGGTGTAGATCTGGGCCTTTTCTCGGATGAAGATAGGGCGACCGATTGAGAGGAGTTGGGACCGGATCGAGTTTGCTTTCCCTTTATGTCTGATGTGGCATGAAAGGCTGAAAGGTTTTAATTTGCTGTCGAAGACATTTTCTGTCCGCGAACAACTTGATAAGCAAGCAGACAAAGATAATGTGAGTTACTATGATCTATACAAAGTAAATTAAACATTTATACATAGAGGTGAGATTCATTGACTTTTCGCATAGATACTAATTCTGTGAATTTCGTTGAACATCCTAGTTTGTATGGCAGCCCTACATTCAATATGGTAATCGTCTACTTGAACATTTTGAGCCGGAAGAAAGGGCCCTCTTTGGGTCACAGACCGTGCTCATCTTTTTTGGGGTCTTCGAGAATCACAATGCTTGTAGAGTCATGAAACAGTTTGGACTAAGGACAAACTATTCCTCCTATATGGAAACCACCATTGCTTCGAGACGAGCGCTCATCAACATCAGCAAGAGATTATCAAATTAGGAGGAAAGAAATTAACTATATGTGGGATGAGAGATGGAACAATACAGTTGAAGGTGAGCATGATGACACTGCTCATCATTCTGATGAATACCTGGCTTGGTATAGAGGAATTACACGCTTGCGAATTGGATGAGGCATGGACAACATGGAAGCTTCAAAAAATGTGGTGGAGGATCAGTCAGTTGTCAAGGTAAAATTGATCCTCATGGAATACTCACACCTTTTAAATTTAGACATAATTATACTTGTCATATAACACATGTGGCTTCATGTTTGTGCCAGGTTAGAACCTTTGTAGAATGTGTTATTGCATCTTTTGGGACATTTAATGAAAACACTAGTCCTACAATCCTATCCAAAGTTCTTAAATTGGTTCATAGTAAGCTTTGCAAATTCCATGCATCATGTGCCGCTGGTTTTGATAAATTGGGTATTGAAGAATGTTTAAAGGATGAGACAGATGGGGCACAACAGGTAAACTTTGAAATTAAATAATCTGAACAGCCGAGTTAACTGTTCACATTAAACTCATGTCTTGACATTTTGCATCAACTTGTATGTTACAGGGCCAAGGTACTTGTGGCCCGACTGTGGCACCGACGTACCACACCGACATCATCACCTATGGTCTGTAGGTCCAACCATGCCACTTCAGCACTAGACATAGAATCTCCTCGCTGTGTTGAGTATTTGTTGCATTCTAGTCCAGGTGAAGAGAGAGTTCAGAGTCCGACTGTTATTTTGACACCATCTCATAACATCACAAGGTCCCTCCGAACCGGATTGCCACCAGAGACAGAAACATCCAGTTATGTGGACCCTGTACTAGAATCCATTCCAACCCAACTACAAGTTCAATCCCCTACTTTCGTTGAGAATGTGTTACAATCCTAGTGCAAGCCAAGTTCTTGTTCACACTCCTACTTCTGCTGAGGCTTTGTTCCAATATAGTCCAAGTCAAGTGCATGTTCAAACTCCTATTTCCGATGAGAATGTGTTCCAATCTAGTCCAAGCCATTCCTATCTAGCTCATACTTCAGGCCATGTATCAACTCCAACTCATATGCCCGAACATAGCATGGTGTATCTTCTATTAAAAAAGGGATATCAATTCTATTGTGGCACGTGTGAAGGGTTATGGGAGGAAGAACAGGGCTATCCCAACAAAGTTCGATCCATATCTACTCACTCGAAAAAGGAGTAGGCTTGAGCCAAACCCAAATTATGCACTAACGGATAGAGACAGAGCTATAATGAATCTCTTTTGGGATAATTATACAGCGAAGTAAGATATTATAATTCTTTTTGTCTGTATTGATGGAATCTTATATTATAGTGGTTGCCGCTTACATTTTATCTTATTTATAAATGTAGGAGGTCATGGATGGATACATGGTGTCAACCGGTGAAGCCATCAAATTTGCGGGGAACACTATCTCCAAATTGGATGGATACACATGCAAGTAACCGCATATGTTCCTATGTAATCGTTAAAATGCAGTGGAACCATTACTTTAGTTTTTGATAGTCACCTGGCACCATTTTCAGATGATGGATGAATGGTTCAAGAATGTACGTGAAAAGGTGATGGACTCTCATTTTTTTCCATCAAATTTGGCGGTGTGTATTTGTTGAAACACATGTGTTAGAATTAGCAATCCTAACCACTGATTATATTATTCAACTACAAATTGTAGGACTTGTATATTCACAAGGCCGAGCACCTTTACTTTACTGCATTTGGAGTGGAGCCATTCCTGAGTCGTCAGTTCTCACAAATTCGTACTTTGATCTTTCCCATCCTGCGTAATAGTCATTTCTTCCTCATAATTGGGTATGTCGATCGTGGAAGATTTGATTACTATAATTCTATCATGGGACACGATGGCGACCGGCAATTTGCAGAGGAGTTTGTAAGTTTGTTCTATCCTTCTTAGCTTATATATGACAGTGTCTCACATTAAACAATTTGTTTGGACATTTTACTTGAAACTAAATTGGAATTATTGACCGTATATTTCATATGGTGAAGTAAGTCTTGACCTTGAAACTAATTTCAATTTTGAATATTGTTGAAGCTGATCATGCTTAAACATCAAAGTTTGAGTTATGTAATTCACATCAAACATCAATAAGGTTAATTGTGAATGACATAAGGTCTGATAGTGTTCTGAGCAATATATATTATTGGTTTTGAGAGACTATGAGATTTTTTGCTAGCATTTTCTGAAAAACACTCTGACATAGGAATATATTTTTGAATATCTCCATAGACTTGCAGACCAATTTTGAAAACTCCCTCTCACTGACTTTCCTGAAATCACTTTTTTGTAGTGGTGTAGAACTTATTTGCTCATATGCTCATTTCTTTTTGTCATGCTTATTTACTCATTGATTTCTATCCTCCTAAACTATTAGGCCATTTTTCTAAAGAGTTGTCTCATGGGCTTGGGATGGGATGACCCCTTAAGTTGGCCACTCAAAGATGCTGAGAATTGCCCTCAACAGGAGACTATGTAAGTTCTATACCACATAGAATCTTCATATTTTATATTCTGTTTCCCCACTCCTGTATTTGATGGATGCCATCTTATCTTTTGTGCAGCGATGACTATGGTGTATTTGTAATGGCATTTGCTGAGCATGCTGAATACCGACGTAAGGTTGCATTCACTCAAGCTGATATTTGATAATAGTCATTGATATATATTCAAGACAATGGGAGATGGCAGATGTGGTAGAGGATGAAAATGCTTTAATCACAAATGCAGTGGTGGAACAGAGGGGATGAGTCAATGTATATTGTTGATTTTGAGATGTACTGCTGTGTTTTTAGCACCTTTTGGGTTGTAAACGTTTTTATTTTGGATGTATCCATTCCATTGTTCCGCATGTGGTCCAATGTGAGTTACATTTGATGTACACAACTGACATGATGTAAATAACTTATGATGGATTTTAAACTTTATGGTTAAAGAGAGAATTTCAGATGATGTCAAATGTGTTGGTTGTATTGATATATGAATGAGGCTTTAGCATGGACATGTTTATATGTAGATATAGTAATTGATATCTCCAGGGATGTGGCCATACATTCCAGGGAAATTTTGGTGTCTATTTCAAATGAATAAGCACTTCTCTTAGAATGTTGCCGATGTATCATGTGAATCTGAATGTGAAGGTATGTGTTCTACAGTGCCATGTGATGTGCAGGTGGAGAGGAATAAGACTCATAATGTGAAGCTACAGGTGATTTAAGAGAGTGTACTATACTATCTTATGCTGATGACTTAAAATGTGACTTATGAGTGTGAATTCTAGTGCACAGAGAAGAAGGTCTACAATGTGAATGTGCAGGTGATTTAAGATAGTGATTGCACTGAATGAATGTGCAGATGACTGAAAATGTGAATTGTAAGTGCTTCATGTGCACGTGGAGGGTAGTCGGTTTTTCAAATATCTGTGTAGGTGAAGCACATATAGTGTACAACACTGAATGAATAAGAAATATAACATCAATAAGGTTCATTTTGAACACTTCATGTGTAGGTGATCAAGTCAAGGTTAACAAATGTGAATGTGCTGGTGATTTAAGTGCATGTACAACACTACATGTGTAGATGTGGCCTGAGGTGAGAATTGAGAATGTGAGTGTGCAGTTGAATAACAGAATGTGTTAGATGGGAACCTACATGTGATTTAAGACTAAATACAACATTCCTGGTGTGTACATGAATTAAGATGGTTCAATGTGAGTGCTTCATGTGTTGGGCTTTCACCTTATGATAGTATCAGTAGAGGAAGCCTTTGTCAAGGCACAGAAAGCATCTCATCTCATAACAAAAAAAAAAAAAAAACAAAAAGCAATAAATAAATAAAAAAAATAAAAAAACAAAAGTAAGATACACATTATGAATGTTGTGAGATTAAAATTACCATTAGTGAATGGACATCTCCATGTGTGGTTCACCTTATGATAGTGTCAGGAGAGGAAGTTTTTGTCAAGGCACAAAAAGCATCTCATCTCATAACACAAAAGAAAAAAAAAAGGAAAAAAACAAAAAGGAGAAAAAAAATGAGAAACAATATAAAAAAAAAAACAAACAAACAAAAGTAAGATAATCATTATGAATGGTGTGAGATTAAAATTACTATTAGTGAATGCACAACTCCATGTGTTGGGCTTGCACCTTATGATAGTGTCAAGAGAGGAAGGTTTTGTCAAGGCACAGAAAGCATCTCATCTCATAACACCAAAATAATAATAATAATAATAAAAAGGAAAAAAAAAACAAACAAACAAAAGTAAGATAACCATCCTGAATGTTGTGAGATTAAAATTACCATTAGTGAATGGACAACTCCATGTGTTGGGTTTTCACCCATATTACCTTGTCAGGAGGGAAGGTTTCTAAAATGGTACAGAAAGCATCCAAAAAAAAGGAATAAATAAATAAATAAAAACAAACAAACAAACAAAAAATACTGAAGTAAGATATACATTATGACTGTTGTTTGATTACATAACAAGCACAGAATGGACAACCCCATGTGAGGATCATGTCACCTTGTCATTCGTTATAGGTTGTGATCAAATGGCACAAAAAGCGTCTAATAACAAAAAAAAATGTATTAAAATATACATTATGAATACTTCTTAGCCAGCTTAACCTTTACATTGTGAAGGTTGTGATCAGGAGGAGGAAGGTTTCTAAAATGGTAGAGAAAGCATCTCATAATAAAAAATTAAATAAAAAAAGCTTAAAAGTCTGACCAGATACACATTTTGATACAATCTTAGCTTAAGTACACATTGTGAATGGACAAATTCCATGTTCCAATTCTTATCAGCAAAAGTACATTGAAAATCTACACACGTAAGACTGAATGTCCATTCTGAAAAAGTACATGCACATCCATTATAAGACTATACATAGTCTTAGAGACTCATCAAGCAACAGCTTCAATATATACAAAATGTCTCATCCATTTCTATGAAGTATTCAAATATAGACAGGACTAGACAGGTCATCATACAAAAGGTTTTGAGCCTATTGATGCACATAACTACTGTCGGGCAGGTGGGCAACGACATCTCTTTCGATTATGCCCAATCTGGCGACAATTGGAACACGTGACTTGCCGCTTTTGTCTGTCCTCTGTACGAGTTCTGTTCTTTTTAGGTCGGCCAGCTTGTCGTCGTGCATGCGGAGGTAAGACGCGAAGATTGCTCTGAACTTCCCATTGGTTAATGTCTCGGATCGCATGGACGATATCGTTATATGTTGACCGATAAACATCGCTCGAGAACCAATGCTCACAGTAATCATATGGATCAATTCCTCTCATTTGAATTGCTGCCACTGCATACGAACATGGAATACCTAAGACATCCCACTTCCGACAGTGTTGACACCAAAAATGTCACTTTGCCTTTTCAAGATCCAAAGAGCTACATGAAGTCGCAACCTGCCATAAAAAGGCAATGCTGCTTCCAAAAATCAAATCTTGTCAGAATCAAACAAAACTACAAGATTCTTCCAGACAGCTAAAAGAGGAGTACACAAGAAGTTTCGAGCCATTTCAAAATCATTTGGCCTAACTTCGCTTCTCCGACAGCCGAAAAGGAGCTCTCGGCGACAAAAGCTCTCCGGGACCATGGTTTCCAAGACAGAGCCTATGGATCATCTTAAAATGACTCCAATAGGTTCCCTGTCAAATTTCAAGTCAATCGGACATCGGTTGACCGCACATCAAACCGCGACATCTTCATCGCGACAAAAAGCAAGTCTACAGGTGATAGGACCCCAAACGGCTTCAAAACTCAAACAAAAACCTATGGTTGGTCTTATTTATTGCTCAGGAGGCTTCACACCAAATTTCAGGTCATTCCGACATCGTTTGGCCCAGTTTCAGCTTCTGACGGAAAATCGGCAGCTCTGCGCGACAAAGTCTTCGGCTTTCTCAGGAAATTGGAAACTTTGCAAAATAAAATGCAAGGATTCTCATCAGGTTTCCTACAAAGAAATCAGGCCAATAAATGGTCAAAATATCAAGGAAAAGTACAGAAGAAAAAAGAATCGAAAAAACAGCAAAAACGGACGCAAAACGGGACACGAAAGGGGGAAAACCCCCCAGGGTCGCAGACCCCTGCGACCCTGGGCCAGGGTCGCCGGCGACCTTGGAACCCGGGGTCGCCGGGAAAGCCCCGGAAACCCCGGTATTTTCGCGATTCGAGGAGCCCAGCCTCTGGTACTTTCCAAAATTCATGCTTTTGAGACACCAAGTCCTCTGACATCCGTCCAAAACACGGGTAAATCTTCAAGAGTATCGAAGACAGTATTGATCGCCACCCGGTCAACCAAAAAAGTGTGCTTTCCACCCGACCGATCGAGAAATCGACAGGACAGATAGCACCGACCCGCTGTTGGCAACAAACACCTGAAATTACATGGTCATCTGATGTCGATCTACATGAAGATCCATCGATGATCATCGACAGAAGAATTCCAAAAGACGTGGCACGGCCCGCGACTCTTCAGCTGTTCGGCGACCACTTAATGCGATTAATTGACTAACTTTATTACAGTCATTAATCCATTTCTTTGGACGGCCCAATCAGAAGCAAGCATTCGGGAGTTACAAGTCAAGAAATTCATGGCATTTAACCCATGAAACTCCTCCCATCATGGCGATTAAAGGCGATTAAATGCCCTCAATCTCCTCCGGCCAATCAGAAGCTAAGAAAAAGGAGTTACAAAATAAACAATTCAATTTTGTAACTCCTCCCATTATGCGGCTTAATGACAATAAAAGCCCATAAACCCACCTAAAAGGCTACCTAAAAGCCTATAAATAGGAGGGCTCTCCAAGAAGAAAGAACATCAACAAAGATCAGAAACATCAGAGAAAAAAGCACAGACAGCAGACAGAAATCCAGAGAAAGGAAAAAGAGAGAAAACTCTGCGGAAATTCTACACCGGCCACCGCAACAAAGTGACAAAAGTCCCTTGGGGGGTACCCCCCCCCCCCCCCCCAAGGTCCTTGCCTTCTCCTCCTGCCTCCAATGGCTTAGATATGGCTTTTCAGCCCGTCTACTCGGCCTTTTATTGGACATAGGACCTTCCTTTGGTCTTTGTCCTCTAAAAACCCGAGGTTATAGTCAAGCCAAGCGAATCAATAGCATCCTCTGTTCTCATCTGCATGGATGATGGCGAAGCCCACATATGGCTTGCGACCGTCAATCTAAACGAGTCCCCCACAATCTCCTGAGAAGTTAGATCCTCCTTTTCTTGCTTTTCATTGTAGTTTGTATTTTTTTCAAAAGAGACAAAAATCACAATTCTTGTCTTTCATTGTTGATAAGGATTGTAAATCGGCTATAAACGCCAAAAATCGGCTATAAACGCCAAAAATCGGCTATAAACGCCAAAATCGGCTATAAATGCCAAAAAAAAATCGCCTTTCACCGCAAACTAAGAAAAATGTCTCTTTTCTTAAATATATGTGCAATGGAAAACTTGAAAGAAGTTGATTTCCTTTTTACTTGCGAGGGTTGATCTCCGGATCACCACTTGCAATTCCAAGTAAAAATAGAAAATCTGGCACACCCACAAAAAAGAAATGTTGATGCACGCCCTTGCCCCCCGGTTACGAAAGGGTCGGAACCAAACGGACTCCCACGTCCGCCGACCTCGGTAGAACCAAGCAGGAGCGCGGTCCATCAAGCTGGCACCACCCGGTGGGACTCGTTTATTTGAGAACACGATGCTAGAAATGAAATATTTGCATATCATATATTTTGCTCTATGCTTATATTTCTTTTCTCGATTCCTTGGCTACTTTATAATTGGTGGCCTATGTTGAATTCCGCAAAAAAAAAAAAATGAGATGAGATTTTTTGTTTGGAAATTTCTAATTCTTTGAATTTATTTCCACTCTTTCTCTTTTCAAAAAAAAAAAAACAAAAAAAAATCAGATTTTTCATTTTTGGATTCAAAATTGAGAAACCTTGATCCTTTCCCTTCTGGGCACTGGCGCTCGCGGAAATCGCCGAGACCGTGTTCGGATCGGGGATTGGGCCCTTGTTTCTCTTCGATGAGTTCATTAAAAATCTAAAAAAATAAAAAAATAAAAATATATATATAAAAAAGTAAAAATTTTTAGATTTTTCATTTTTGGATTCAAAATTGAGAAACCTTGATCCTTTCCCTTCTGGGCACTGGCGCTCGCGGAAATCGCCGAGACCGTGTTCGGATCGGGGATTGGGCCCTTGTTTCTCTTCGATGAGTTCATTAAAAATCTAAAAAAAAAAAAAAAAAAAAAAAATAAAAATAAAAATATATATATATAAAAAAAAGTAAAATTTTTTTAGATTTTTCATTTTTGGATTCAAAATTGAGAAACCTTGATCCTTTCCCTTCTGGGCACTGGCGCTCGCGGAAATCGCCGAGACCGTGTTCGGATCGGGGATTGGGCCCTTGTTTCTCTTCGATGAGTTCATTAAAAATCTAAAAAAAAAAAATAAAATAAAAATATAAAAATATATATATATATAAAAAAGTAAAAATTTTTAGATTTTTCATTTTTGGATTCAAAATGAGAAACCTTGATCCTTTCCCTTCTGGGCACTGGCGCTCGCGGAAATCGCCGAGACCGTGTTCGGATCGGGGGTTGGGCCATTGTTTCTCTTCGATGAATTCATAAAAATAAAAAAAATATATATAAAAAAAAAGACATAGACCACTAAGGTTAAACCAACTGTGTTCTTTGATCATGGTTGATTCAAAGAAAAGCCTTGTCCAGAGTGTGGAGACAGCTTGACTGTTCTAGGCAAGGGTCCTCCAAACGGGTTCATTAAGTAATCCTACCCTTACCTGGGGGCAATTCTATCAATCAAGATTTCATAAGACCGGGTTAGGAGGCCTATGTGTACTCTCTCGTCTTTTAAATAATTTTTTTTCAAAAATAAAATTTTTAAAAATAAAAATTTTAAAATAAAAGATAAAAAATAAAAAAAAAATTTCAAAAAAAATCTTAAAAAAAAAATAATAAAAAATAAATAAAATAAAATAAAAAAAAAGAGATTTAAAAAAAAAAAAAAACTTCAAAAATCTTCAAAAAAAAAAAATAACTTCCGTCATTTGGGTTTAGATTAGAGAAATCTTGGTCTTCTCCTTTCTGAGCACTGGCGCTCGCGGAAATCGCTGAGCCCGTGTTCAGATTGGAGTGCCTTTTGCTCTCTTTGATAAACCCGATATTGGCCTTTAAAAAAAAAAAAACTCGTCATTTTTAGATTCAGATCCGAGAAATCATGGTTCATTTCTTTCTGAGCACTGGCACTCGCGGAAATCGCTGAGCCCGTGTTCAGATTGGAATACCATCTGCTCTCTTTGATGAATCCAATCTTGACCTTTCAAAACAGAGAATCTTATCTCATAGATGCGGTCTCAAAACATTTGTGTCTAGCGGTACTAGTACGCCCTTTCAGGGTCTACTGTATTGCGACCGGCACATCTGTAACTCCAACTTTATATTCTTCTTACCTCGAGCAAGCTCTGCTTCTCGATAAGTCGAATTTAAGTTCACAATTGCTTCTAGCAGTCACTGGGATGCCCATTCCGGGCTTACCATACCTGCGATCAGAACAATTGTACCTTCTATGGCATTTTGCCTTCCTCATATTGCTTGGGTCATCTACCTCGAGCAATTTGAAAGACGAAACCATAGAACTTCCCATTTATGATCATTATATTCTTGTGATTACTAATGGATGTGGTCTTGTTTCAGAAATTTTCGAAAACTAACAATGGCAGCTTCACTAACCATTACTTTCGACGAAGCAAACCACGCGCACCTACAAGCGCCCCATCAGCTGCCGAAGGGTCAACTCCCTCGGCAACTCTCTGAACTCCAGGTCGACCTCGACTCCCCGGACTATCGTCTTTGGGACGCTGGGACCATTCCCACTTCCCGAGGAACAAACTGCTCCCTCCAAGAAGCAGAAACTCGCCTCTCAACGTGTCACTACCATGACACCAAAGGTGAGCACCAGAAGGCCTGAAGCCCGTGGCAGCCCCACGAAGCCTCAACCTGCAAACAACCAGGTCTACCCCAAGACTTGGTCCCCAAGACCTTCACCAAAACAGAGAAGGTCCCAAACATCCACTAAGCCAGCATTCCTGGCCCCACTCAAGGAGAACCAGTTCTATCCTCTTGCTTACATGAAAGAGGAGAGACCCATCTCCAACCTGACTCTCAAGTCATCCCAGCATGAGCCGGCTTGTTCCTACAAGCCCAAAATCAAGTCATGCATCACAAGGCCTCCACAAGCATCTGCTAAGGCCTACAAATCTGCAGTTCGACCCTTCATATCTACAGGGGCCGAACTTAAAAAATTCAAAGCTTCGCTGCAACAGGCGAAGGACAGGGTTCGCATCCTGTCCTTGGCCAGCTACAGAGAAGACAGGCTCGGCTGCCGCGCCCGAGGGAGCACATCCTTCATCGTCAAAGCCCAGTCAGAGCTGACCGAAGCTCAAATTGCTCGTCGTATACGCCGCCGCGCGTCGTACCGACAAAAGAGACTACAGAAGCAAAGGACCCAGCCTCCCACACTTCAAGTCTCTCCCAAATGGGTCGAAAAAGAAAGACCCAACCAAGTTGCTGCCGTCCATATGGTTGGAAAAACCAGAAGGCGCCAAAAATCAGCAACAAAAATCCATGTCCGACGTCCGATGACCCGCAGCGTCTCAAGGACAAGAAGACATTCAGAAGAATCCCCTGCTCCTTCAAGCAAAGGACAGCAGAGTGATCCTTCCTCAAGCTCCTCTTCGAAAAGAATGAGCCCCAGCTCAGTCACCAGGACAGTTTCTTCGTTCGAATCACGAAGGATGAATGTCTTGGCTACAAATTCTGAGCCACCACCCCGCAATCCACCTCCAGAAGATGCGATCACCCACATCCAGCAGTTGGAATAGGGCCAGCAGAGAATTGAAACTCTGATGGAAAACCTTCTCCTCGCCTTCCAAAATCAGGCGAACAATGAACCTCCTCCGAATCATCAAGACGACGAGGTAAATAAAGAAGAAAATGAGTCACGCGCCCTTACCAAAAAGGACGTAGACGGTATCCTCGCCAAAGCAAAAGAAGAGGATATACTCAAAGAGCATGGGATCAAGCCACCATATCCCTTATGGATGGACTCGGTCCCGTTCCCCACCAAATTCAAGCATCCTACTCTCCAAACATATACGGGGAAAGGATCAGCCAGACAGCACGTCATCCACTTCAAGATCCTGACGGGAGCTATCGCAGATCAAGATGCACTCAAGATCCGCCTCTTTGCAAGTACCCTAAAAGGTACGGCCTTCGATTGGTACTCCACTCTGCCGGAGGACTCAATCCAAAACTGGGCCATGCTAGAGACACGCTTCCTGACTCACTTCAAAGGTGAGGATCACCCCGCTACTATGGCTCAGCTGTGCAGCCTAAAACAGGGGGAGAATGAATCAACATATGACTTCATTCACAAGTGGAAAGCAATGGCATACAAATGCTCTGATGTATTACCACAAGCGCCGCTAGTCGACATCTGCCGAAACAACATGAGAGCCAGAATCCGCTCCATGATCATCGGCAACAAATGAAAAAACCTGGGAGAACTCCTAGAAGCTTCCATGGAAGCTGAAACGGTGATTAAAGACCTCAACAGTCAGAAATCATCAAGAAAAGAGCCAACCGCCATTGCAACCTCTAAACCAAAGAAGAAAGAGGTCCTCAATGTGCAGACCAAGCCAGCTCCTCAGCCACCAAAGAAAGCTGAAAACAAAGCTGTTGGTAAGAGACCTGAACTCTCAGACGCCTTCAAAGAACGAGTAGAGAAGAAATACCCGTTTGATGAAGATGTTGATGAAATCTTCGGGGCTCTTGTGGCAAACGGCAAGCTCACCTTGCCTGAACCAAAAAGACCGGGTGATGTTGGCAAAACCAACGATCCTCGGTACTGTCCATACCACCAGATGATCTCGCATCCTCTCAATCAATGCTTCGTTGTGAGAGAGAAAATAAATGAGATGTGGAAAAACGGAGTCATCACCTTTGACAAAAACTATGGGTCTGCCTCCGTCAACATGGTGACATGTGGACAAACATCAAGATCACCGAAGAAGAAGATCACTACTTCCTTCAAGGTGATAAACTCAATCGAAGCGTCCGAGGAACTGGTTCCTTACCCGACACCAGACGGACAGCCGATATGGGTACATCCCGATCTCCTGGAAGATGAAAATTGGGAGGTCGTGAAAATAAAGCCTACAGCTCGACAGCGAAGGCAGGCTAGGAAACATCTCCTCAAGGTCAAACGGCAAGAGAAGACCCAGCCAAAACTAGAGGTCAAAGAAAAGGCAGAGGCCTCCTCTACCGCTTCACTGGAGGTAACAAAAACATCCCTTCCAGAGACTTCAAAGGCGGTAAGGAAATTCACTCTCAGTGATTTCATGCCACCTCAATTCAAAGAAGCCATGCAGGAGGCATCATACTCTTGCAACTCAGTAGTTGGATTCTCCATTGATGGATACGAATCCAGCGACACCGATGATGGATTCGAATCCAACTACACAGATGAGTGGGAGGAGTCCCTTGAAACAGGAGAATATCTCTCCGATGAAGAATGGGTTCCTGAGTCTCATCTTATGCCAGTAATCTGGTATAACCCCCTACAGCCACAAGGATCCTGGTCTGATGATGAAGAAGACCAAGAAGCTGTAAATGCTGCTGACCCAGCACCTCTCATTACTCCAGTGGAAATCAACAATGTTGAGCCACAAAGAGATGATGAGGAAGAAGATCCGGCTCCCATGCCTGATCTTGAAGAATATGCAAGGATCTTGCAGCGACTCGCTCTAGAACAAGAGCAAGAACGCGTCAACGAGCCTCCTCGCAATCCAGAGCCTGAAGTCCCTGAAGACCACCAGGTACATCCTCCCTTAACTCCTGAAAATGGAGAAAATTGCTGGATAGACGATCCTCTCACATCCGAGGATGAGTCTGACTCCGATCAGGCAACGTCTCCCGTCAGAGCTTCCTGTAATGTGATAATTCGGGATTATAGCTCTTCCGAAGCATCGTCTGATGAGAGCACTTACACTCCGGCGACGCCTAGCAATGTATCTTCTGGAGCCACCTCGTCTCACGTGACTTTCACTGAGATGACACCCTCTCAGGTTTCTTCTCCTGAGACTGTGACTTCAAAGTTCACACCCTTCCTGACTGAAGAATTCCCAGCTATTGATGCTTGGGACGATGAATTAGTCAACGAAGAAGAAAGATTGCTGGATGGTGTTCAGGACTTGTTCCCGGAAAATGCTCCATGCAACACAATCACTGAGGATGGTAACTCTGCTGCTGATACATCCTCAGCAAATGAAAAACGACAGCCTCTTGATCCTGAAGACAATCTTCCAAACGAAGACCCTTCTCAAGAAACTCTCGAAGTTGGTAGAGGCACCCGCTCTGGCCGGGACTACCACAAAAATTACAACCAATCTTCCTTTACATATGTAAATCCTTCGGGAAAAGATGTTGTAAGCGCCCCTAGTGGCAACAATGATGAACATGCAGGCCCTAAGGAGGCTTTCAAGTATGACTTGATTGAACACTTCAAGCACATACCTGCACGTCTGCACATCCTAGATTTGTTGCGAATGTCTCCGCACACTCGTGATAATCTCATTTCGGAATTACAAAAGCTGAATGAGGATGTCGACAAACATGCCCCGCAAGTCCTCCAAATTGAAATGGATTACCGGGTCAAAAACTCAGAAGCCTCCTCAAAGGGAGAAAAGAAAAAAAACTGAGGGATCATGCATTGAATGCCTCTCGGTTAAAAAAGCAGCCAGTGCAACCATCGCCTTCACAAAGGACGACCTCCTACTTGGCGAAACCAGGCATAACCGACCCCTGTACTTCACAGGGTATATCAAGGAAATGCCTATGCATAGAGTTCAGATCGACCCAGGTTCTGCACTCAACCTTATCTCCACATCGGCTCTTGAAGAGTTGGGCATCCCACCCAGCAAACTGAGCCACACATCTGTATCTATCTTTGGATACGATGGGAGTACTCAAAGGCCTATCGGCAAAATCAGGTTCAAATTGCAGATAGGTGATCTTATCTCTGAGGTCACAGTGTATGCAATAAAGACCCCTTCATGCTACAACATCCTTCTCGGACGCCCTTGGATCCATGAGAATGGTGTTGTCCCTTCAACTCTACATCAATGCATCAAGTTTGTTGGCGACGACGGCATGATACATCGAGTCTTTGCGGACAGAAAACCCTTCAAAGGTAAAGAAATCCACTTCGCAGACTCACAGATGTATGAAGGTGAAAAAGAAGAAGAGGAAAAGCATACAGCATCCTTTGCCGAAAATCTCCAGAAAGATAAAGGCAAAGCTCCTCAACAATCACCGGAAGAAAACAAACCATCCGGTAAATCTGAAGAGAGCATGCAAACTCCCTTCATCATCTCCCTCAAATCTTCAAAGCCTTTGGTCATCACAACTAAAGTGAAGAAGGCAAAACAAAAGCCTGGGGGCAAATTTGTTGTTTCTTTCGTGTCTATCATGCAAGACACGGACTCGGATTCAGAGCCAGAAGACGACACATCGTCAAGCCAAGCTGACACTCAGCAAGTTCAGCCTGCTCTTACTCCAATGGAGACAACTTCTGACATAGAAGATCCTACGTCAGCTTCCTTCGTTGTTCCAGCAACTTCAGCAAAGGAAAAGCCGATCTTCTTCCATAGATCGGATGCTTCTTCATCAAACTCCATGCTTGAACCTTTCCAAAATAAAGGTACGCCTCAACTATCCTTATACAGCTCTGTGGCACAAGCTATTATGAAGAAAATGGGCTATGACGCTCAAAACCCAGTCGGTTTGGGAGAAGGACGTGGTATTCTCACGCCATTGGGGCCCGTCTTGACCAAAAGCCAGCTGGAAGATTGGAGACTCTACGGCTATGTAGAAAAGTCTTCACACGGGTTAGGGTATGATCCTGACACTCCCTTGAGACAGTTGACACAAAGGCTTAAAAGTCAATATACAGACCAAGCCTCAACATCTCAAATCCATGAAGACATCGATATCCCTGGATATCTCTTTGATGAGTCACCTGACAAAGATCCAGGAAGCTCATCCAATTGGCACGATTTCTCCGAAAATGAAGAGGAGTTGTCCGATGGCACAGACGTGTGGACTTCTGACCCAGAAGAACCCTCATCTCCAAAAGAAGTAGCCTACTTCGACTCGGTTTCAACAGGCGATTGGGATCATCTCATAGCAAGCCTTGGGAAAATTACCGATCAAGAAGACCCGTGGAAAGGAACAAAACCTTGGTCTGGAAATGCCCTTGAAACCCCAGAAGGTTTCGTTGAGCTGGAAGCCTCCGAAAATATTATGGAGGAACCACCTTCGAACCTTCCAACAGAAGATCCTGTTCAAAAGATAGACTTGGGAACACCAGATAACCCACGTCCTGTATTCATAAGCAAGAATATAAAGGATGATGAGTTACCCGAGTATATCGCTTTTCTTCATGAGTTCGTTGATTGCTTTGCATGGTCTTACGCTGAAATGCCAGGCTTAGACCCCAAAATAGCAGTTCACAAACTCAATCTTCAAGAAGACATCAAGCCTGTCAAGCAAGGCCAAAGAAGATTCCGTCCAGATGTGATGGATAAATTGAACAAGAAGTTCAAAAACTCAAAAGCGTCGGCTTCATCCGTGAGGAACAACATCCTGAATGGTTGGCCAACATTGTCCCCGTGACAAAGAAAAATGGGCAGATCAGGGTCTGTATTGACTATAGAGACCTGAATGGCGCATGCCCAAAAGATGAATTTCCGCTCCCCATACCAGAGGTAATGATTGATAATACCTGTGGATTCGAGCGAATGACATCCTGAGGATGAAAAACATACATCCTTTCGAACCCCATTTGGCGTGTATTGTTACACTGTCATGCCATTCGGTTTGAAGAATGCTGGTGCGACATATCAGAGGGCTATGATGAAAATATTCCAAGATATGCGGCACAAGACGGTTGAATGTTACGTTGATGACCTCGCCGTCAAAAGCAAAAGAAAAGAGGATCATCTCGAAAACCTTCGAGAAGTCTTCCTCCGGCTTCGCAAACACAAACTGCGAATGAATCCATTGAAATGCTTCTTCGGCGTCTCGTCGGGTAAGTTCCTCGGATTCTTAGTTCGGAAAGCTGGAATAGAGCTTGACCCCATAAAAGTCAAAGCCATTCTAGAAATGCCCTCTCCAAGAACCTTGAGAGAACTCAAAGGGCTTCAAGGGAGATTGGCCTACATCAGACGGTTCATCTCCAATCTTTCGGGGAAATGCCGTCCATTCTCCCGGTTGATGAAAAAAGGTGTAAACTGTTGGATATCGCGATCACTGAGAGGGGGGGGGGTGAATCAGTGATTTCTAAAACAGGTCCAATTCAACAACAAAACAAGTCAAACCACACAATGACACCAGATTTAACGTGGTTCACCGAAAGGCTACGTCCACGGTTCAAAGACTGTCCGAACACCAATCCGGGACAGATCTGAATCTTATTTAGTCGCACCAACGACAAAGAGCACCAACCCTTAGTTTCAGATAGCACCAACTATCTAGGAAGCACCGACTCCCTTTACAATTTATCTGCACCAACAGATAGGATCACCAAACCCCAGACACCAAGCACCAACTTGATGTAAAAACAGAATAGAAGATTAACTCTGTCTACAGCCCTTCCCCTCTACAATTCTCTCTCTCTCAATCCCTTACAAATTGAAATTAAAGCATAAACAGAGAGACACTTAACTCATGGACGAAATACCATCTTCAAGAACATATCCTCGTCCACACTTGCTGTAGAAAGATGCAGCACAACAGCACACAAGCAACAGCTTGTTCTTTCTCTCAAGAACTCTCTCAATTTTCTCTCTAAAACTCTTCTCTTCTGGTGTGTTTATGAACGACCCATACATGCCTTTTTATAGGTCTTAATAACCCTAGCAAGTCTCCAAATTCGGCTACAATTTGCTTAGAAAGAGTCCCAAATGAAATAATAAAGAATGCTGAATTTTCGTGCACAACTTCTAATTCTGCGCAACTCTGGTTCCCGTGCTCGGTCGACCTCCTTGCCTGCTCGGTCGACATCATACACAGTCTGGAGTTAGACAACTATCGAGCTCGATCGACATCCTGGGGGTCCCGGTCGACCGAAGACACACTGTGTCACGAAAATAACTGGGAGCTACCTGAATCTGTTTCTGCAGGTTTCTCTTTGCTCGGTCGACCGCATGGGTTGCCCGGTCGACCGCGTGCTCTGCTTCAGGAATTCTGAATTCCTGACTGTTTCAATTCTGATTCTTCTTTTCAGCTCTATCAACACTAGCCTACTATCATCATGCTTGTGACAATGTGTTGACAATAATTCCAACTCAAATCAATACTTGAGATACTATCTTCTTCAATTCGTCAAAAGACTTTCAAGTCATCTCAAATTCCAACAATCTCCCCCTTTGGAATTGTTGGTAACACTATTGGAACTTCAACACTCACTTGGAACCAATTCTGAAATTCTGAAATAACAACCATGCACTGTCAACAATCTCTCCCTAGCTTTTATAGCATAACATCTTTCCTTGCTATCATAGCATAACATCTCTCCCCCTTTGACAACAAGTCCAAAGGGACCAAACCGAGGAGCGAATAGGATATTCAATGAATGCATTGCTCCCCCTTTCAAGCACAACTCCTACGGTTTAGGAGAGTGAGTAACTCCTAACTTTTTCCGGAGATACTCGAAGACTTCCTTTGGCAGAGGTTTCGTGAAAATATCAGCCACTTGCTCAGTTGTTGGAACATATTCCAACTTGACCTCTCCATCAGCAACTTTATCTTTAAGAAAATGGTAACGTATTGCTACATGCTTTGTTCGAGAGTGCTGAACAGGATTCTTAGATATATGAATTGCACTCGTGTTGTCACATAGGATCGGCGTAGGATCCGTTGTAGGAACTCCTAGATCAGAGAGCATTTGCCGCATCCATAACACTTGCGTACAACAAGTTGCCGCTGCAATATATTCCGCTTCCGCTGTCGAAAGGGATACTGAGTCTTGCTTCTTACTATGCCAAGCAACTAATCTTTCTCCAAGATAAAATGCACCGCCGCTAGTACTCTTGCGATCATCTACGCATCCAGCCCAATCGGCATCAGAATATGCATCAAGAGTGAAGGATTTGCCTTTGGGATACCAGATACCAAGCTCCATAGTACCTTTCAGATATCGAAGGATTCTTTTCACTGCTGTAAGGTGCGTTTCAGTTGGTGCTGCTTGAAAACGTGCAACCATACATACTGCTTGTAGAAGATCTGGTCTTGTAGCAGTCAAGTAGAGCAAGCTTCCTATCATAGAGCGATAGGTGGTATGATCAACGGACGAGGCCTCATCATCTTTGCTAAGCTTCGTGTTCGTGACATTGGTGTGCTCACTGGCTTGCTGTCTTCCATATTGAATCGCTTCAGCATTTCCTTGATGTATTTCATCTGTGATATGAAGATACCATGTTTCAGCTGCTGAACTTGTAAACCAAGGAAGAACTTTAGTTCTCCAAGCATTGACATCTCAAATTCTTTCTTCATCTCTTCAGCAAAATTCCTGCACATCTCCTCATCATTGCCACCAAAGATTATGTCATCGACATAAACAATGACAACCAGCTGTTTGCTCAACTCTGTTTTGACATACAGATTGCTATCAACCAATCCTTTTCCAAAGCCGATCTTGCGGAGATAGAGATCCAGCCTTGCATACCATGCCCTTGGCGCTTGTTTCAGTCCATAAAGAGCCTTTTTCAACTTGCACACTAGATCTGAATTTTTGCTGATGAGAAAACCATCAGGTTGCTCAATGTAGACCTCTTCTTCAAGTAAACCATTCAAGAAAGCTGACTTTACGTCCATTTGAAATACTTTGAAGGTTTTGTATGCAGCCAATGCAAGAAACATACGAATAGCTTCCAGACGAGCCACCGGTGCAAAGGTCTCTTCAAAATCTATGCCTTCAACTTGAGCATAGCCTTTACAAACCAACCTTGCTTTGTTTCTAATGACTTGACCATCTTCATTCAGCTTATTCCGAAAGACCCATTTGGTACCAATAACATTCTTATCAGTAGGTCTAGGAACAAGTTCCCATGTGGAGTTCTTCTCAATTTGCTCCAACTCCTCATGCATAGATTTCAACCAACTATGATCGAGACTGGCTTCAGCCACAGTCTTGGGTTCAATGGTGGACACAAGTGAGTAATTGCTAACTACACTTTGTCTAGTTTGAACGCCTGCCTTAGGATCTCCAATGATTTGATCCTTAGGGTGTTGCTCTACCCAAGTGCTGTGCTTCTTAGGTGTAGTATCTTCTGAGTCATCCTTTGATTTCTCAGAATCATTAGTTTCAGCCATCTCATCATCAATCTCACTCGAGTCCTCATAAACTGGACTGTCATTATGAGTTGCATTCTTTGGTTCAATATTCTCATCTATTCTCACATCAGCACTTTCTATGATTTTTCTGGTTCTTTTGTTAAGACACCTATATGCCTTGCTAGTAGAGGAGTAACCCAGAAATATACCTTCGTCAGCTCTTTCTTCAAATTTGCCCGGATTTTGTTCGAGCCGCTTGATGTAACACTTGCTGCCGAAGACTCTGAAGTGCTTGACTGTTGCTTTTCTTCCAAACCATAGCTCATAGGGAGTTTTGACTTCATGTGGCCTGATCAAGCATCGATTTTGAATGTATACTGCCGTATGGATTGCTTCTTTCCAATACTTGTCAGCCATCTTGCTTTCACTTAGCATTGTACGAGCCATCTCTTGTACGGTGCGATTCTTCCGTTCCACAACTCCATTTTGCTGTGGAGTTCTAGGGGCTGAGTACTGTCTTTGAATGCCATGATGTTCACAATATTTAGTGAACTCTTCAGATGTGAACTCGCCTCCACGATCAGACCTTAAAATCTTGATACGTTTTTCCAATTGATTTTCAACCTGTGCTTTAAACACTTTAAAACGATCAAGTGCTTGATGCTTATGCTTAAGAAACAATACCCATGTCATACGAGTATAATCATCAATGCATAACATGAAATACTTATCTCCATTGGTGCTTTGAGTTCGCATCGGTCCACAGAGATCAGTGTGCACTAGCTCAAGAGGTTTCTTGGAATGATGCTCCTTTGACTTGAACATAACCCTCGTTTGCTTTCCCTTTTGGCAAGAGTCGCAAATGGGATTGGAAGGCTTTTCAACTGTAGACATGCCTCTTACAGCCTTTGAATTGCAAATCTTTGACATGTTATCAAAGCTTAGATGCCCAAGGCGTTTGTGCCACAACCAACTTTCCTCTGTCCGACTCATCAAGCAGGTCTTTTCAGCTCCATCTGACAATGTATAGAGATTTCCAGCAGTTCTTGATCCAGTTGCCACTGTTTTGCCGTTGCTACTCTTCTTGATGGCAAACCCATTCTTTGTGAAGATAACTTCGTGACCCTTGTCACAGATCTGGCTCACACTAAGCAGGTTGTGTCTCAATCCAGACACATATAAGACTTCTTCTGATCTGATCTTGTTTGCCATAAGCTGAATAACACCTTTTCCGCAGATTTTGGCACCATCATTGTTGCCAAACTTCACTGAACCGCCTTCATAGTGCTGTAATTTGATGAATTTCTCTTTATCACCAGTCATATGGCTTGAACAACCACTATCAAGGACCCATGGTGCTGCCTTCTTTTGTGCATTGAATGCCATTTGCACAATGAGAGATTCTTTGGGACTTTCTGCACTTTGCTTTGCTCTCCAAGCCTTGACTAACTTGGGTTTCTTTTCAACCTGAAATTTGTTAGCAATATGCAACCTACAATCCCTAGCCAAGTGTCCATAATTATGACACATATAGCACTCAATTTTGTGGTTGTTTAGGATTGAAAAAGGATTCCTAGTCACAAATGGGCTGTTTCTTACATAGAATTTGCAATCAGCTTTTTTATGTCCAAACATATTACAATGAAAGCAATAACCATAGAATTTGTATCTTCTTTGTGGCTGGTTAGTCTTCATTACCTTTCTAACAGGAATGGACTCCTTTCTAGGTTGAGTGGGCTTCATAGAGTTAGAAGGTGCAGTGACTTGCTTCACAAACTCTTTCTTTTCAGGAGGTGCAATCTTAGAGGATTCACCTTTCTCAAATCCTAGACCAAATCTGAAGTGGGCAGGTCTTTGAACTTTCAGTAGTTCATCGAGTTTCATAGTCCCTTCAATCGCTTGGAGCGCTTTGAGTTTTTTGCTATTTTTCAAATTTTCAGCCTTTGCTCTAGCGATCTCAGTTTCAAGTTTCATAGCCTCTTCCTTTTTGATACTTATTTGGTTTTCAAGGACTTCTACAATTCTTTTATATTCTTCTACTTGAGTTTTCAAAGCAATAATAGAACTTTCAGATTCATGGAGAAGTTTCAGATTTTTCTTACTTGTTTTGCGTTCCATGCTAAGCTCCTCAAGTGCGGCTATGAGTTCCTCTTCAAGATTGACTTCAGCCTCCTCATCCTCTTCCGGATCTAGCTCTTCTTCTTCTTCAACAGTGACCATGAAGAGAGCTTCGGTTGATTCATCATCGTCTGAAGTTTCAGACGTGCTGTCATCTTGTTGACATAGAAAGTTTTTAGCTTTGCCCCTTTTTCTGAAATTTCTCTTTCCTTTACTCTTTTCAGCATAAGAGTCATTATCATTGTCTTCTTTTAGCGGACACTTCGCAGCAAAGTGACCAATACCTCCACAATTGAAGCATTTAAAGGGTAGCTTCCCTTTGTACTTGCCATTGCTTCCTTTCTTCAACTTTCTAACAAATTGAGCCTCAAGCTCATCATCATCAGAATCAACATCATGACCAGCAGTCTCTTTTGCCTTTTTCTGAACTTTGAAGGCCGCTTCTTTATCAGATGAAGACGTCTTTCCTATGCGCATCTCATAGGCAGTTAGAGAACCATGTAATTCATCCATGGAAAATGCATTCAGATCTTTGGCTTCTTCGATGGCTGAGACTTTTGAATCAAACCGGGGAAGGAGAGATCTTAGAACCTTTTTGACGATGACCGGCTCTTTAATCTCCTCCCCTAGTCCACGAATGTCATTCGTGACTTCATTCACTCGTTGCATATACGAGTCAACATTCTCGCTTTCCTCCATGCGAAGAGACTCGAATTGAGAGCGATGAGTTTGCAATTTGGCTTCTTTAATCTTCTCATCACCTTCATGTATGCTTTGCAACTTGTCCCAAATTTCCTTGGATGTTTTGCATGTAATCACTTTGACAAGCTCGCTGTCCACAAGGCCACTAAAGAGTGCATTCTGCGCCTTGGAGTCGTTGTCTGCCAACTTCTTCGATGCTGTATCATTGGGTACGGTGGCAGCATTGTAACCGGCTCTGACAGCCTCCCAAACATCATAGCCAAGAGATTTGATGAAGGCTTGCATCCTAATCTTCCAAAAGGAGTAATTAGAACCATCAAACAGAGGTGCTTTCATATTCCCTGTATTGACTGCCATGTGATTTGACAAGAGATCACCCTTAGCGTATTAAACTGATCAAGGGAACCTTGCTCTGATACCAATTGTTGGATATCGCGATCACTGAGACGGGGGGGGGGGGGGTGAATCAGTGATTTCTAAAAACAGGTCCAATTCAACAACAAAACAAGTCAAACACACAATGACACCAGATTTAACGTGGTTCACCGAAAGGCTATGTCCACGGTTCAAAGACTGTCCGAACACCAATCCGGGACAGATCTGAATCTTATTTAGTCGCACCAACGACAAAGAGCACCAACCCTTAGTTTCAGATAGCACCAACTATCTAGGAAGCACCGACTCCCTTTACAATTTATCTGCACCAACAGATAGGATCACCAAACCCCAGACACCAAGCACCAACTTGATGTAAAAACAGAATAGAAGATTAACTCTGTCTACAGCCCTTCCCCTCTACAATTCTCTCTCTCTCAATCCCTTACAAATTGAAATTAAAGCATAAACAGAGAGACACTTAACTCATGGACGAAATACCATCTTCAAGAACATATCCTCGTCCACACTTGCTGTAGAAAGATGCAGCACAACAGCACACAGCAACAGCTTCTTCTTTCTCTCAAGAACTCTCTCAATTTTCTCTCTAAAACTCTTCTCTTCTGGTGTGTTTATGAACGACCCATACATGCCTTTTTATAGGTCTTAATAACCCTAGCAAGTCTCCAAATTCGGCTACAATTTGCTTAGAAAGAGTCCCAAACGAAATAATAAAGAATGCTGAATTTTCGTGCACAACTTCTAATTCTGCGCAACTCTGCTTCCCGTGCTCGGTCGACCTCCTTGCCTGCTCGGTCGACATCATACACAGTCTGGAGTTAGACAACTATCGAGCTCGGTCGACATCCTGGGGTCCCGGTCGACCGAAGACACACTGTGTCACGAAAATAACTGAGAGCTACCTGAATCTGTTTCTGCAGGTTTCTCTTTGCTCGGTCGACCGCATGGGGTGCCCGGTCGACCGAGTGCTCTGCTTCAGGAATTCTGAATTCCTGACTGTTTCAATTCTGATTCTTCTTTTCAGCTCTATCAACACTAGCCTACTATCATCATGCTTGTGACAATGTGTTGACAATAATTCCAACTCAAATCAATACTTGAGATACTATCTTCTTCAATTCGTCAAAAGACTTTCAAGTCATCTCAAATTCCAACATAAACTTTGTCTGGGATGCTGACTGTGAAGCTGTTTTCCAAGACATCAAGTCATACCTGACCAAACCTCCAGTGTTAGCTGCTCCTACCACTGGAAAACCATTCATCTTGTACACAAGAGCCCTTGATCACACTTTGGGAGCTCTGCTTGCGCAAGAAAATGATCAAAGAAAAGAAGCTGCTCTATATTACCTCAGCCGCATGCTAGTAGGTGCAGAGCATCGCTACTCTCCAGTCGAAAAAGAATGTCTTGCAGTGATGTTCGCCGTACAAAAGCTGCGTCACTACTTGCTTTCCAACACAGTCTACCTAGTCTCGAGGGTCAACCTCTTGAAGGTCCTTGTCACAAAGGCAGGTTCTCTCAATGCTCGACTGGCAAAATGGTCCATCCTTCTGTCACAATTTGATATTAGGTATGTACCACAAAAAGCAATCAAAGGGCAAGCTCTAGCAGACTTCCTCGCAGAGCATCCATTGCCTAAAGATTCTCCACTCAGAGATGATCTCCCAGACGAACCAGTCTACAATGTGGAGACTTTCCCACAAAGTGCCTCCTGGGACATGTACTTTGACGGTGCAACCAGGACAAATGAAAAAAGACAGCTGATCTCGGGAGTTGGCATCCTCTTTGTTAGCCCCGACAAATACATGATTCCACACGCTTTCTCGCTACTGGAACCATGCACAAACAATGCAGCTGAATATCAAGCTCTGATCTTAGGATTGGAACTCGCCATCGAATCCGGTATCACTATGCTGGAAGTCTTTGGAGACTCTCAACTGATCGTCAACCAGATGAATCAGAAATTTGAAGTCAGGAAGCCAGATTTGCTGCCCTACTACAACAAGGCACAATCACTTCTGCAAAAGTTTGACATCTGTCACATCACCCACATTCGTAGAGGTGAAAACATACGTGCAGATGCCCTAGCCGGACTTGCCGCATCCATGGCAATCCAGGAAGGGGAAAACATGCAAGTCACAGTGTGCGAAAGAAGAATCCTTCCTCCTCTTAACACACACCAAGCAGTTGTTGAATGCCACCAAGTGGTCGGAAGTCGGATTTCAATCCTTCAAACTTCAATTGGCGACTGGAGGGATCCGTTCATTGATTACATTATATTCGGAATCCTACCTGAAGATCCAAAAGAACGGGTAAGCATCCAAAGGCGAACCCCAAGCTTCCATTTGGATATTCCTTCAAAAATCCTTTACAGGAAATCCTTCAACGGGGTACTTCTACGCTGCTTGTCACAACAAGAGGCTGAAGAAACACTCAAAGAAGTTCATGCTGGTCTTTGTGGAGCTCATCAGGCTGGACCTAAGCTCTATGATCAGATAAAAAGGTTAGGATATTACTGGCCTACCATGGTAGCTGATGCAATGCAATTTGCTAAGCGCTGCCAACAATGCCAAGTTCATGGAGATTACATTCACATGCCTCCAGAATGGCTGCATCCTACAGCGATCTCATGGCCTTTCGAAGCCTGGGGTATGGACATCATAGGTCCTATTTCTCCCCCTTCAAGCAAAGGTCATCGCTTCATCTTCGCCGCTACGGATTATTTCTCCAAATGGTCAGAAGCATTTGCGTTTAACGAAATGAAGACCTCATCAGTCCTTCAGTTCCTACGCACCAACATCATTTGTCGTTTCGGCATACCCAAAAGATTCGTCCATGATAACGGACCACAGTTCCGGGATCATCGATTCTACAGGTTCTGCGACAAATACAAAATTCAAAGCTGTCCTTCGACTCCATACAATCCGGCAGCAAACGGGTTAGCAGAAGCTTTCAACAAGACACTCTGCAAAATCCTCAAAAAAATGGTCTCTAATCACAAAAGAGACTGGAGCGACAAAATGTCTGAAGCTTTGTGGGCCTATCGAACCACCGTTCGAGGACCAACCCATAGCACACCATTCTCCTTGGTCTATGGATGCGAAGCTGTCGTGCCCTTGGAAGTACAAATTCCTTCCTTGAGGGTATCCTTGCAAAATGACATGACCCAAGAAAGCAATGTCAAATTGCGGTTCCATGAGCTGGACAATCTCGATGAGAGACGGCTCGAAGCTCAACAAAGCATTGAACTTTACCAAGCACGTATGGCAGGATCTTTCGATAAAAAGGTCAGGCAACGCGCCTACAAAAAGAATGACTTGGTTCTTGCGGTAAAAAGACCAATGGTCTTCGCTCACAAGTCCAAAGGCAAATTTGAGCCGAAATGGGAGGGACCCTACGTCATCGACAAAGTTTTCTCCAATGGCGCATACGCACTCCTAAATATGAAAGGTGACAGATGTATGCTGCCCATCAATGGCAAGTTCTTAAAGCGGTACTACCCTTGAAGACTTACCCAACTGGGTAAGAGCAATGCCTGTATGGCCAAAACCGGTTTCCAGGTACACGCTCGCTAAACCCACCCTTTTTTAGAATTTTCATATCAAATGTTGAAATTTCTAGAAATCTAAAACAATGCTTACTTTCATCGTTTCATTGTTCAAAAAAAAAATATCCAAGTTTAGGAACCTTTCCCTAACTTGACCAAAATTTTCAACCCTTGAACCCAAAATTCATGGTTTGAAACAAAATCTGGATTCAGGGATTTCCACCCTAGTCCACCCTGCCTTTTACCGCCAAAATGGTTTTAGGTCAAAATTTATGACCCTCGTGTCTTTAAAACAAAAAAAAAATGGTTTTTCAAAAAACCGCGAGGAAGCGACGCTTAGTCGATACTCGCACAAATCGGAAGCAAGCGAACCACGTTCGACACTTCCAAAATCGCAGGGAAGCGACATTTCGTCGATACTTGCAAAATCCAAAACTGTGGAGATGCAACATTTCAGTTGATATCCACAACCCAAATTTCAAAGGTTCAAAAAAAAAGAAACCTAAAAAACTATGGAGACGCAACATTTCAGTTGATATCCATAACCCAAAGGTTCGAGAAAACCATAAATTTCAAAAATCGTGGGGAAACGACATCAAGTCAGTACCCGCAAAACCAAAATTTTTGAAAAGCAAGGATGCGACATTCCATCGATACTTGCACCCAAATCCGCGAGGATGCGACATTCCATCGATACTCGCAACCGAATGAGCAAGGATGCGACATTCCATCGATACTTGCAAGAACATTCAGCAGGGAGGCGACTTTTAGTCGATACTTGCATTTTTTGAAAACCAAATCGGCTATAAATGCCATCAAAACAGGCTATAAATGCCATCAAAACAGGCTATAAATGCCACAAACCGGCTATCAATGCCACCAAAAACAAAACCGGCTATCAATGCCACACAAAAAAAAAAACTTGGATTTCAAAAAAAACCCGGCTATCAATGCCACCAAAAAAAAAATCGGCTATCAATGCCACCAAAACAAAACAGGCTATCAATGCCACAAACCGGCTATCAATGCCACCAAAACTGGCTATAGATGCCACAAAAAAAAAACTCGGCTATCAATGCCACAAGAAAAGCTGGCTCTCATGCCAAAATTGGCTTCCATGCCACAAACAAAAAACCTGGCTTTCATGCCAAAACAATTACTTGACAAAAGATTTTCACAAAATGACAACCTTTTGATCAAATCCCATTTAGCAATTACTTTTATCACAAAAAGATTCAAGTGAGCGTAGGGATAACAAAAAAAAAAGAAAAGAGTACCAAAAAAAAATACATATGGTACCAAAAAAAAGAAAGTGTTCACAAGCACTACAAAAAATAAGTACCAAAAAAATACAAGTGGTACCAAAAAAAAAAAAAAAAAAAGAGAGAAGGATGGTTTCTGTAAAAAAAAAATATATATATACAGGAGCTCAATCAAAAATGGTCTCCAGCCAAGAGTTCAGCTCCCCAAGCAAACTTTTAGCCTCATCCGTCATGGATTCCAAGGCACGCTTCTTCAGGAACCTGCCATGAGATGCTGGAGTGGGCTGTACCCCTTCTTTCACACCAGGAAGCTTACCTCGAGCAGTTTGCCATTGTTCCTCCTCATCAGACTTCCTTTTGAGAACCCGTTCGGCATCTGCAACCTGGTGAATCAGAGCACTCTCCCTGTCGCGAGCCTCTATTATGGCAGTCCACTTGGCAGCGACTTGTGCCTGCAAATGCTCAAGACGTTTCCTGGCCTCATCGACCTCCCTGTCAAGGATGCTAAGATCATGCGTCAGCCTGATGATGGCTAGCTCTTCTAAGTTCCTCTTTCGGACTGCCTGCTTCTTGCTTTCTGTAGCCTCATCCAGGTCAGACTTAGCCTTATCAGCACGGTCCAGGAACATCTCCTTGAAGAACTGGTCATCAGCCAAACTCACGGTCTCAAACCACTTGTCACCCAGTGCAATGATCCTATCAACGATCGCCCTGGCACCTGTGACATCCGTACCAGCTTCTTCAGCATCACTGAGAATCTCCTGCACATGCTGGATCATGCCAAATCCGGCTTCCAAGTGCCCAGAAAAGAGAGTCTCAATCCAAGAGCTCAGAACTCGCACCACCACCTTCTTCGCAAAAAGAAGAGATGGCCCAGCTGAAGATTCGCCCAACTCCGTTGGTCGGCTGCTCATGTCATCATCTGTTGAAAGAGTAACAAAAGAACTCTTTCCAGTTGAAGCTGCTCCTGCTCGGGAAGGAATCTCAGCGCGAGGAATCTCCTCAATATTGTCAGAGCTGGTCCCAGGAATCTCTACCTCTGGATCAACCTCTGGCATCTCTTGCTCTGGAAGCGACGGATCCTCCTCTGCCACTTCAAAACCTGCAAAGGAAACACAAAAAGGTATGAATATGACCCTGTTTGAAAATCATTATCAGAGTTATAACTACAAAATACCTTCTTCGACGACTGGTGGAACACTTTCCTCCTCCATGAACTCATCGGAAGCATCATCAACATTTGCATCTATCGATGGTTCAAAGTCATCGGAATCCTGTGGCAAGTCAGCTGACAAAAAAAAAATAATAATGTGTTAGCAAGCCAAGTCACAAACTCAAAAAAAAAAAAAAAAGAGCAAAAGAAGTCGTACCAATTGGAGATTCTGGATTTACTCCAGAGTCCCTCGGTTCTTCTTCAGGTGCCTCAACAGGATCCATCACCACCTCATCGGTTGGGACCTCAGGCATCACCAAGTCTTCCTCTGCTAAAAAAAAAAAAAAGAAGAAAAGCAGAAACAGGAAGCAAATCATAACATGGAAAAAATCCCATGAAAAGAAATGGAAAGAGAAAAAGGAAGAATCATACCTTCACCAACGGTCTCTTCTTCTCGGCTTCTCTTCTCTGGAGGCTCGTCAGCATCCACTGGCACATCCTCATTGATATAAGAGGAACTTCCAAGTCAGGAGAATCCTCATGCTGCCCCTTGCTGTGATGATGACTCCTCCTCCTCTTACCTCTGCGGGCTCGCTTCTTAGAGGAACCTGCCCCGTTGTCAGAGTCAGGTTTCCCACTTGACTCATCACTGGATGGTCTGCTCTTGCCAGTAGACTCCACGGAAGCTTGCCTCTGTGCCGCTTGCATCCAAGCGCCAAGTTCGGCTTCCTCCTGTTCTAGCTGCTCCAAAGCCTCGTCAGGTATTTCTCGAACAGCTTCAGAACCGATGACGCCCTAGTCACCGAGAAAGCCTATCTTGTGCTTCTCTCCAGAAAGGAAGGCCCAAACTTCCTCTCGCCGGATGCCATCCGACTTTCCAAGGCCCTTTCCAGATGCCAGCTTCACATCAAGCTCCTTCTTGGAAAGTCCCCGATATGCCGAGAAGCTCTCCGCGAACCACTTCGCAAAGCCGGCAGTCCGGGAAGTCAGCAACACAGGATAAGAAATCATGGCTGTAGTGTCTTCAGCACTATAGAAAGCCCATGCATTTCTCCCGTCCTGTAAGCCTCCAAAGCGCTTCACCATGCTTGAAGGCGCTCCAACAACGCCTTGAGAAAAGCCAAGCTGCAAAGCAAAGCGAGAGGGTACATACGGCTGGATGTCGACGAAAAGATGTCTACGGTACACCATCGTGCCGACACGTATGCTGAAAAGCCACTCTCTCTCTGCATTTGTCAAGGAATAATGCCTTCCCGACCCCGCCCTGCTAGAGTCTCGGGAGGCACCAAAATCAAAAGCCTTCTTCCGCAACTCCGGAGAAAGCTTTACTGAAGATTGCCCCATCTCGACGTCCCTGAACCGTCGGATCCTCATACGGGCAAACAAAAGTGATTCGGACACGGCTTTGCCCTTAGCCAGTCGAATCATCAGAGGATCATCATCCTGTGCAGCACCCAGCCGATGGAAGCCAGGACAGTGGTATACATACCACGAATAAAAGATATGGGCTGAAAACCCTATTCATGGGAAGCCCAAGCCGAACCAGAAAAGCAGCAGCCTGCAGTTCGGTACACAGGTAGGAGTAAAGAGCTGGCACCAAAGCAAGCTGCTCTCCAAACGCCATCTGACAAGCCGGAAAAATACAATGCGGCCTGATATGCGTTCCATCTCCTCCAGCAAATACAGCCTCACCAAGCCAATAAGTGAGGTAAACAGCGAGATCTCTCCGCAGTGCAATGTCAGGACATATGGCGTTTGTACTTGCACAGAAATCTCTCAACTCTTCTTGCATGGCCAAGATCTTCTTTGGATCCTGAGCTCCAGCTTCCTGGGTCACGCTATCAGAAGAATCCCTACTATCAAAAAAGTTGGGGAATGAAGAGCAAAAACTCTTCCAACTGCTGGATCTAACTTTCGAACCCCCCTTCTCCTTCAAAAAATCATAGAAGGCGACGAGCTGAAAGTATAAAAGCCTGAACTCCTCAGACTGCCCCTCGAGGACGCTGTCAATCGGCATAAACTCCTCATAGAGTTTGCCGAGGATGGGCAATCCGGTAATAGCGCTCAGCTCCTTCAAAGAAAAACCAATCTCACCATTCGTCACAACGAAGGTATTGGTTTGTGGGAGGAATGACTCCAGCATAGCCATGAAGGCCTCGTCGGAAAAGATCACGGTCTCCCTAAAGGCGCGGACCGCATCAAAAATCCCGGCTTCCTTCAAAACGGCGCCACCAATCAGTAGGACGCGATCAGTCCACGACTTCCACTCGGAGTCAGCATTGAAACGACCTCGAAGTCGAAAAGGCTTGATCCAATTGCTGCCGTCACCGCTGAAAATACCAAGGCCCACCGGTCTCAAATCGACCGACGGATAATCAGAGCCCTGGTAGCCGCTGGATGGCATCAACAAGTCCATGTCAACAGGCGACCTCTCCGTATATCCAGGAGAACCGCCAACAAAAACCCCGGTCTTGATTACATTTGTCCTTCTCACCCAACTTGGAGGATCTTCCCTCTTAGGGCACGTGGGGGCAAGGCTCAGAATCGAGACGGTGCGATCAAACATCGACCGGGTAGTAACAGTCTTCTTCTCACCATCTGCTGTGAAGGAAAACTGAAAACATCTCCTCTGGTATGTAATGTCATCAGGGACTGCATCACCAAAGAAGAAGGTAGGCTTGGGCAAAACGCTCTGATCTTCCGTCACCCATGGACGACTGCTTACCATGATCTTATAGAATTCCTCTCCCTTGAGAGTGATCAGTCGCTGCCTCATCTCATCTCTGTTGAGGGAGTCGCACTCTTCCAGATTTCTCTCAACATACTGGACCTTCTCAAAAGCCTGCTGAACGGCCGGATTAGAAGATCTAGAAGATCGACGAGGTACGCTTGTAGCAGGCTCTTTACCCCTGTTCGCTCTGGAGGAACCACCTGAAAAGGATGGAAAACAAAAAGATCAAACATCAAAATGACAGAATCTCGCTAAAAAAAATCTGGCGAAATTTTGACATGATGACGGGGCAATTCCGAAGAAAAGGAACTATCCCGAAAGAAATAAGAAAGCTTGAAGATGGGCTCAACATCGCTGCGAGCTCCAAAACTCCAAACTTTCGAAACCTAAAAGTCTCCGCAAAATCAGGAAGGGCTCAACATCACTGCGAGCTCCAAATTCCCAAATTTGCGAAAACTTTCAGGTATGCTATCACATCATGCTACAAATTTAATTTACAAATTAAAGGCATGCATGAACATCTTGGTTTGCGAAAAAAAATGCATTATCATGATGAGCAAAAAAAAAAAAAAGAAACTTTCTCAAAAAAAAAAAAAAAAGGGAAAGAAAACAAAAAAAGAAAGAAAAGAAACTCTCAAAAAAAAGGAAAAAAAAAAAAGAGGGCTGGCCCACAGGCCACGTGGCCGTACGGCCAGATCCGTACGGATCTGTCCGTACGGCCCACATAAAAAAAAAACACAAAAAAAAAAAGAAGAAAAATTTTTTTGGGCTTTTAGTCAAAGAGAAATCCCTCTTACCAAGAGCATACAAAAATGGTTCCATGCCTCTTTTGAGTTGATGGGACCATACAAAAGAAAATTCCAAGCCCCATGAGCTTCCAAAAAATCAAACCATCCAGCCTCATCTACCAAATTGAGCCAAATTCTTGAAATTGACATTCCATCAAACCAAATCCTGGTCCCCTAACTTGCCACATACAGCCTGTTAGGTCACAAGACCAAAACCAAAAACCAAAACCTGATCCCCTAACTTGCCACATACAGCCTGTTAGGTCACAAGATCAAAACCACAATTGATCCCCCAACATTCCACATACAGCTTGTTGGGTCACACGATCAAAACCAAACCCGACCCCCTAACCTGCCACATATAGCCTGTTAGGTCACAAGGTCAAAACCCAAATCCACATCCCTGATGTCATCTTCAAAACTTTGCCTCGAGATGGTACGTGATCCCTTTAACTACCATAAAATTTCCCTGGAAGCTCAAAAGGCTATAAATAACAAAAAGAAAGACTGCTCAAAGACTCTTGGTCAAGTCACAGGCTCTCCTTCAAAAATCTCTTCGAGGCACATCGACTACAAAAGTTAAGCAACTCGCCGCTGTACCTCGAGGGGGCATTTGTTGACACCAAAAATGTCACTTTGCCTATTCAAGATCCAAAGAGCTACATGAAGTCGCAACCTGCCATAAAAAGGCAATGCTGCTTCCAAAAATCAAATCTTGTCAGAATCAAACAAAAACTACAAGATTCTTCCAGACAGCTAAAAGAGGAGTACACAAGAAGTTTCGAGCCATTTCAAAATCATTTGACCTAACTTCGCTTCTCCGACAGCCGAAAAGGAGCTCTCGGCGACAAAAGCTCTCCGGGACCATGGTTTCCAAGACAGAGCCTATGGATCATCTTAAAATGACTCCAATAGGTTCCCTGTCAAATTTCAAGTCAATCGGACATCGGTTGACCGCACATCAAACCGCGACATCTTCATCGCGACAAAAAGCAAGTCTACAGGTGATAGGACCCCAAACGGCTTCAAAACTCAAACAAAAACCTATGGTTGGTCTTATTTATTGCTCAGGAGGCTTCACACCAAATTTCAGGTCATTCCGACATCGTTTGGCCCAGTTTCAGCTTCTGACGGAAAATCGGCAGCTCTGCGCGACAAAGTCTTCGGCTTTCTCAGGAAATTGGAAACTTTGCAAAATAAAATGCAAGGATTCTCATCAGGTTTCCTACAAAGAAATCAGGCCAATAAATGGTCAAAATATCAAGGAAAAGTACAGAAGAAAAAAGAATCGAAAAACAGCAAAAACGGACGCAAAACGGGACACGAAAGGGGGAAAACCCCCCAGGGTCGCAGACCCCTGCGACCCTGGGCCAGGGTCGCCGGCGACCTTGGAACCCGGGGTCGCCGGGAAAGCCCCGGAAACCCCGGTTTTCGCCGTTTTTTTCGCGATTCGAGGAGCCCAGCCTCTGGTACTTTCCAAAATTCATGCTTTTGAGACACCAAGTCCTCTGACATCCGTCCAAAACACGGGTAAATCATCAAGAGTATCGAAGACAGTATTGATCGCCACCCGGTCAACCAAAAAAGTGTGCTTTCCACCCGACCGATCGAGAAATCGACAGGACAGATAGCACCGACCCGCTGTTGGCAACAAACACCTGAAATTACATGGTCATCTGATGTCGATCTACATGAAGATCCATCGATGATCATCGACAGAAGAATTCCAAAAGACGTGGCACGGCCCGCGACTCTTCAGCTGCTCGGCGACCACTTAATGCGATTAATTGACTAACTTTATTACAGTCATTAATCCATTTCTTTGGACGGCCCAATCAGAAGCAAGCATTCGGGAGTTACAAGTCAAGAAATTCATGGCATTTAACCCATGAAACTCCTCCCATCATGGCGATTAAAGGCGATTAAATGCCCTCAATCTCCTCCGGCCAATCAGAAGCCAAGAAAAAGGAGTTACAAAATAAACAATTCAATTTTGTAACTCCTCCCATTATGCGGCTTAATGACAATAAAAGCCCATAAACCCACCTAAAAGGCTACCTAAAAGCCTATAAATAGGAGGGCTCTCCAAGAAGAAAGAACATCAACAAAGATCAGAAACATCAGAGAAAAAAGCACAGACAGCAGACAGAAATCCAGAGAAAGGAAAAAGAGAGAAAACTCTGCGGAAATTCTACACCGGCCACCGCAACAAGGTGACAAAAGTCCCTTGGGGAGTACCCCCCCCCCCAAGGTCCTTGCCTTCTCCTCCTGCCTCCAATGGCTTAGATATGGCTTTTCAGCCCGTCTACTCGGCCTTTTATTGGACATAGGACCTTCCTTTGGTCTTTGTCCTCTAAAAACCCGAGGTTATAGCCAAGCCAAGCGAATCAATAGCATCCTCTGTTCTCATCTGCATGGATGATGGCGAAGCCCACAATGGCTTGCGACCGTCAATCTAAACGAGTCCCCCACAATCTCCTGAGAAGTTAGATCCTCCTTTTCTTGCTTTTCATTGTAGTTTGTATTTTTTTTCAAAAGAGACAAAAATCACAATTCTTGTCTTTCATTGTTGATAAGGATTGTAAATCGGCTATAAACGCCAAAATCGGCTATAAACGCCAAAAATCGGCTATAAACGCCAAAATCGGCTATAAATGCCAAAAAAATCGCCTTTCACGGCAAACTAAGAAAAATGTCTCTTTTCTTAAATATATGTGCAATGGAAAACTTGAAAGAAGTTGATTTCCTTTTTACTTGCGAAGGTTGATCTCCGGATCACCACTTGCAATTCCAAGTAAAAATAGAAAATCTGGCACACCCACAAAAAAGAAATGTTGATGCACGCCCTTGCCCCCCGGTTACGAAAGGGTCGGAACCAAACGGACTCCCACGTCCGCCGACCTCGGTAGAACCAAGCAGGAGCGCGGTCCATCAGACAGGAACACGATCGCAAATCAAGATGCACCACATCAATGTACTGGGTAGAGTGAACCTGGTATTCGAATTGACTTGTGGGTCAGACTCCCAACTGACGGGCGTCTTCACATTCTTTACGCAGGATTTTCTCGGCATACGGAGTTAGCCTTGTACACAAGGCTATTGAACTGCGATGCCGTACCTCATAAAATTCCATTAATTTGCACCGTACGGCCTCAACTTGCTTTGTGATTGGATACTCCCTAGCCTCTTTCAATAAACTGTTCGTGCATTCCGCAACATTGGTTGTGATCATGTCATACCGTCTCCCTTCTACAAATGCATTTGCCCAGTGATGCGGCCCAATGTCTTCAATCCACTTGGATACACCTTCATCCAGATCCTTTATTTCAGCCATGTATCTCTCATAATCAACCCGCCTATTCGCTCTTGCAGCATTCCAAAATTTCACCATCAGATAGAATTCAAGCTGTGATATCGAAGCCATTCGGAGTCCGATTTGAGATCCGTTTGAACCTATGGACTCGTGGCATGTCGATCTACGCGGTTGTGGGAGAAGATTGGCAGTTTATGGTAAGAAAACTTGGTTGTGCAGAAACCAAGTAGTTCATGGTGGTAGTGATGGATGCAGACATCACTACACATTTGGAAGCAGCAATTGTTCTTCAACTATGGAGTCATCAGGACTCATTTGGAGCAGAGGTTATTCTACAAATATGGAGTCATCAGGACTCATTTGGAAGCAGCAATTGTTCTTCAACTATGGAGTCATCATGACTCATTTGGAGCAGAGGTTATTCTGCAAATATGGAGTCATCAGGACTCATTTGGAAGCAGCAATTGCTCTTCAACTATGGAGTCATCAGGACTCATTTGGAGCAGAGGTTATTCTGCAAATATGGAGTCAACAGGACTCATTTGGAAGCAGATATTGTTCTGCAGTGATGGAGTCATCCGGACTCATTTGGATGCAGATGTTTTGCAATTATGGAGTCATCAGGACTCATGTGGACTCGAGCGTTATGTTCGAGGTGGAGATGTTGTGACCTGCAAATCTCGCCAAGGTGGAGATTTGTTGGGTATGTGGGCTTGGGTTTGGCTCGTTTTGTAGGTCCAACCCATTTGTATTAGGGTTAAGGGGTAACTTAGTCTGATCTCCTTAGGTTGTAACCCTATAAAAGAAGGGAGAAAACTCTGATTAGTGAAAACTAAGAAGAAGACGAGCTTTGTCCGTGGACGTTCCGAACCACGGACAAAGCTCGTCTTCTTCTTAGTTTTCACTAATCAGAGTTTTCTCCCTTCTTTTATAGGGTTACAACCTAAGGAGATCAGACTAAGTTACCCCTTAACCCTAATACAAATGGGTTGGACCTACAAAACGAGCCAAACCCAAGCCCACATACCCAACAAATCTCCACCTTGGCGAGATTTGCAGGTCACAACATCTCCACCTCGAACATAACGCTCGAATCCAAATGAGTCCTGATGACTCCATAATTGCAGAACATCTGCATCCAAATGAGTCCGGATGACTCCATCACTGCAGAACAATATCTACTTCCAAATGAGTCCCGATGACTCCACAGTTGCAGAACAATTGCTGCTTCCAAATGAGTCCTGATGACTCCATATTTGCAGAATAACCTCTGCTCCAAATGAGTCCTGATGACTCCATAGTTGAAGAACAATTGCTGCTTCCAAATGAGTCCTGATGACTCCATATTTGCAGAATAACCTCTGCTCCAAATGAGTCATGATGACTGCATAGTTGAAGAACAATTGCTGCTTCCAAATGAGTCCTGATGACTCCATATTTGTAGAATAACCTCTGCTCCAAATGAGTCCTGATGACTCCATAGTGGAAGAACAATTGCTGCTTCCAAATGTGTAGTGATGTCTGCATCCATCACTACCACCATGAACTACTTAGTTTCTACATAACCAAGTTTTCTTACCACAAACTGCCAATCTTCTCCCACAACCGCGTAGATCAACATGCCACGAGTCCATAGGTTCAAACGGATCTCAAATCGGACTCCGAATGGCTTCGATATCACAGCTTGAATTTTAACCGTTGGATTTTTGTCAAATTGGCAGTTGACTAATTGCTGACATCACCGCTAACGTCACCACTGCAATGGTGCTGGGCTTCTTTACTTGGGTCAGGTCAACCCAACCCGAAGTGGCCTGGCCTGCAAACAGGCCTGAGGGAGCACCATTTCATATGGTGATTTGAACCACCATGTGCACTTTGTCTCCCACTTGTCTCCAGCACATTAAGACTTCACATGGTCATGTCCCCATCAATTTTTTTTAAACTTTCTCTTTACCGAAAGTTCCCATCAACAAGTTTTTTTTTTCAAAGAAAACCTTGTCTGCCATCATGCCTTCACATGGTCTTGTCTCCCACAGAACCTGGGTTTGAAATCTGAATCAAACCCAGGTCTTCTTCCTTACTATCGGTGATCGGAGGAGCGCTGCTGTTTCTTCATCGGCCACAGCACGGCGCGGCGCGGTGATCCTTCTCCTGCGATGGCAGGCTGCAGCGGCGGCAACAAACTCCTCCGGTAACCGCCTTCTTCTTCGGCAGTGGTGGGCGAAGCATAAGCTCTTTCTACAGTGGGATTCTACAGCGACATAAACGCAGCGCCTGCTGCGATTTCTTCTTCAACTCCGGCGAAGATCTGCTCCTGCAAATCGATCCAGAACCAGGGAACATCCCTTCGCTTCTCTTCTAGGCGATGAGAGTGGCCCACCGAGATCAAACGATCTCCCTCTGCACGATTCGTGGCCCTCTCCAAATCCAATTCAATGGATCTCCTCCGATCTTCTCTGATCGGCCCCAACAGCCATGGCCCACTTGAGATCTGCAGTCCGATCTCTCTTTTCATGTGTGGCCAACCAAGAATCAGATCCTCTATCTTCTCCGGATCCAATTTCTACAACATACAGACCCTTTTCTTCTTCCATCGACTGCAAGAGCACGCGCAGATCCAACTCCGTTTTTTCAACAGAACACACAGAGTCTGGGGATCGACTCTGTCTCTTACTCAAAAACACAACTTTGCAACAGAGGGTATGTATGGCCCACCAAGATCGATATATCAACTGCGATCGATCTCACAATCTGCGGCCTACTTCGAGATCCCCACCGGATCTCATCTTCATCTGCGGCAGCAGACCCCAAGAGGAACTCCCCGTCTGGGATCCTCTTCACTACAACAGGGCAAATCAAGCCCTATTCTCCGATCTTCTCTTCTCTGACCCAAGTGTGCAGTGTCCAATGGCAAAGATCTGCATCGGGTCTTTCTGTCTATGCTTCATCAATAAGATCCAGTTTCCGAATCCATCTATCACACAATCTGAGCGATCTCTGTATCGCTCAGCAACTCCTGATCATTGATCAGGACCAGGGCCCATCTTCGATCTGGCGCTCTGATACCAATTTGTTGTGCAGAGGATCAGTGGCGCAGCGGAAATACGAGTGATCGATGGATCTACATGCAACATAGATGAACACATGCAATCAATCCACACACAAGAAGAGACACAAAGGGTTTACGTGGTTCACCCATTTAGGGTTACGTCCACGGGGGAAGATAACAAAGTAATTTACTATAGAGGAAATACAAGAGGAGGTATACAACATATGAGATTTCTCTCATATTCCCAATCCCAGTTCACTCTCTACCTCACTCACTCTCTTGTGGTGTACGAAACACCACTGCAAAAGAGACTACATCTTCTTCCTCTTCTTTGCACTTCTTCTTCCCTCTTCTTCCCTCTTCTTCCTCTTTTTCTAATCAGAGATATTTTCCCCCCTTTTATAGGGTTACAACCTAAGGAGATCAGACTAAGTTACCCCTTAACCCTAATACAAATGGGTTGGACCTACAAAACGAGCCAAACCCAAGCCCACATACCCAACAGTAGCTCCCTTTAAAGTTTGCTGATATATGACACATGCAGTAGTTATGACTAGCCTGAGGAAATCGTTCTTGAACGGCTCGTATGAGGCTTTTTTGTCTGTCAGATACAATAGTCAATTTAGGAAAGGGCCCTAAGTTCACATCCAACTCTGCAAGGAACCATTCCCAGGTATCTCTATCCTCTATCTCGGCTATGGCAAAAGCTATGGGAAATAACTTACGGTCTCCATCATATGTCACAGCAATAAACAAAACTCCAGGGTATTTTCCACGAAGGTGGGCACCATCAACAGCTATCAATGGGCGTAATGAACTCCTAAAAGAGCGGATGCTTGAGCCAAAAGCCCAAAATAACCGCTGGAATGAATCATCATCTTCCCTGATCAGGTGAGACACACTGCCTGAGTTTGTCCTTTCCAGTTCAATGCAATAACTAGGCAAGATTTTGTATGAATCTTCATAAGAACCATGTATATCAAGAAATTATATCTCTTTTGCTAGCCAAGCTTTCCTGTAGCTGATTTGGACGCCAAACTCTAATTGAAAGTCTGTCACAATTTCTTTTGGAGTGTCACTTGGATGGAGACGCAGCCGTTCTTTTATCCATTAAGCAGTCAAGGCCGACGTGGCCTGAGAATGTGCGAGCCCCATCATTGGCTTCGAACAAGTATGTTTTTCAGAATAAGTTCGCACAATGAACTCAGGGCCGGACTGCAGGATAGTTACATGGATGAGCCAAGGACATTGATGATCACCACACCTTGCACCTAATTCTGTTGAAGACCTCTTCACCCAATGAAGCTCAAAATTGCAGTACATTGCAAATTTTCTCAATGCGGTCCTAAATGATTCACGAGTCTGAAACCGTCTTCCATTCCACATTTCACGAAAAGATGCCTCTTGGTGATCCACGCCAATATGGTCATCATCAGGAACTAAAGTGTCAATAACATCTTCTACTCCCACAACCTTTGATGCATAACCCAATCCTTCTTGTGCATGCGATGTTCTTCTAGGTCTTATGGCAGTTTGCAATTCATATTCTCTAGGGTCAACATCAATATCAAATTCATCTTCATCATTTTCAGCGCGCTTCTCCACTACATTGCACCCTCCATCGAATCCAGGAGTTTTGGTTACTGCATCTGTTTCCATCCAATCCATGACAAATTCTTCCCTTATATTAGAGAATTTTCCATTTTCATCTTCTGCAAGATTAGTGGGAGCTATTAGATCTTCAAGCATGGCCTCCACAAATGGGTTATCATAAGGTACAATAGGCGTGTTCAGGTCAAACTGGCTTCGAACATGAGAAAATGACACGTCACACCTGCATGGCAAACAGTCAGTCATATATGAATTTAATAGTATTATCAAATCAGATGTGTAGCGAACCGAACCTGTAAACATCCTCTGTTGTTGAAGGGCCACCCGTATCCTTTTCACCATTGGAAAAGTTTGTGGTATTTGTATATGTCATCGAATTCCCCCTACGTGAATCACCATGTCATAAAACAACTTTGTAACATGATTAAAAGAAGATATTAAACAAATCAGCAGTTACTACATTTGTTATGAAGGTATGTGGTGGCACCTGTTCAAATTGAATGACGGTCTATTCTCACGCTGGCTGCTAGGCCGAGCGTCTGTAGACCTTAGGTGTGATGGTTGTCGACTTGCACCTGCTTCATTGTTAGTATGCAAATACATAAATATAGCTTGACTTCCATTTTGGAATAATCTGAACATCCGATGGAGATCATCATCACCTCTTATGGTTATGAACGTGAAGCTTCGGCCATTATGATACTGATATTGCATATTTATAAGCTCATTATGAAGCTCCCAACCAGTTTCTTCGTTTATCTTTCTGAGTAATTGATTGAAAGTAATATTGACATCAACCCATATTACCTTCTGCTCACCACCATCGTAGACCAGAAGTAGATTGCTTACGTCTAATATACCATTAAAATGGCATATTATACATATCTCAATATTCTCCATCCTACCAAGAAGAACACAGATTTCGAATAATAAGATTTACTTTTGAAATGAAGTTACTCACAAACATCCATATAATCCATGAGGACTTAAGGTGTGAAAATAAATATCGAAATAAGTATTTCTTTAGTAAATAAGATGAATGTTTGGAATTACTTATGGTGGAAGGTTATTAAATATAAAATAAAAAACTACTCTATGCATACATGAAAAATTAAAAGAGTTAAAATCCTAAGCATTGACATTTAGGATACCATGAAGCTACACATTTCTATAACATTAACAACCAAATAACAATTCATTATCCGTCTCAAAAAATTAAATAAATGCATTATCTTAATCAATTCTACACCTAGATTACATCTCATTCGATCTAATTCTCTACATTTAGCAAAAGTATATATACCATAAAATACCCATCCCTACTAATTCCTGATGCGGATCATAATCTGTTTATGATCCTTGTAATTATGATTGAGCATGTGGTAAATGGTGAAATGATAATTAAATGATGCATATGGAAGTCCCAAACTAAGGCATGGTGTATTTATTTCCATCACATCTTTATTGGGAAGCTTTGTATCGGAGCCATGGTTTTAAAACATAGTTTCAAAGAAGCTTGGGTTTTGGTATTTTTTTGGCCCTTATGCCTTCATGCACTTTTTTGGGTCTTCTTCCTGATTTGATGTATAGAAACAAATATATTCAATGAATTAATTAAAATTTATAATTATGTGAATGGGATCGCTAGATATCACAGAAACTTAGTTTGTTTGAATCCTTATTTTTGTCTCTCATATCCTACCAATGATGTTGTTTCTTCTTTCTATTCCCATCACTATTCTCTGATATATTTCCAACAAAGTGAATAAGCAATAACATATTAATCTAACAATAATTTGACACTGAATAAGGAATAAATCAAACAATCAATATATATACACATACAAAATCACAAAGTGAAAAGGGAATTACAAAATATTATTAATAATAGTGTAGATCTACATGGACTTGTTGTCATGTCCATTCATTCAATGGACAACATCATTTGTTGATAAAGGCCCAATTATAATGGTCGCTAGAGTATATGAATGCCTATGATCAAACTCATGGGATTCTAACCCATGTGTAAATGTTATGAATTGTTTGGGAACCAAGACAGCCCAAAATACATTGTTTAGTCAATCTAACGGACTATTTTAAAATTTTAATTTTCCATTGGGCGTTCTTTTATGATCTATGAAAATTTCATCGATGAGAACAAATAGGAAAGAAGGGTGTTAACCCTAACAGATTCCAGTTTGCTTTCTTTCAGTTTTGCATTTTGTTTTAGAGTTTGGGTAGGATCAACCAAGCATCCAATTAATGGAAAATAATTGAAACATGCATGGAAATGGGGATTTGACGAGTCCATGAATTCCTTTAAATAAGAGAAGACTGTGTTAATAGAATCCATGTTTAGTCTATAATATTTGAATCAATTAAGAGCCATGGCACAATGGTTGTTTGTGTCTAAAAATATTATAGTCAAACTGATGAACTATTGCACAAATTAAACTATACAAACTAAAGAGCAATATATGTTTAAATTATAGTTTACAGAAACCTTTGCAAACAGAAGAGGGTTATCGATTCAAAATCAGTACACACATAAATATCTCAGTAGGAATAATTAGGTTGCATGCATTGCATTTTAAGAACCTACTTGTGAAGCGATGGTGGTCAAAACCTGTAAGAACCAGTAGCAATCCGATGATGCTTCGTCGACGTTGGCGACCTTGCGTATTTGCAAATAGGTTGGTGAGGGAGGAGGAGGGTGAATTTGGCTGAGGGAAAGAGTTACTGTGGTGAAAATGGAGAATAGTCGACCATGGAGATGAAAAATGGGGTTTTTCCCGCAGTGAAAGAGATGAATAGTCGACCAGGGAGATGAAAAGGGGTTTTTTAGTCGTGATATCGCAATTTAAATTGCGATATAGCAGCTAAAAAAATTGTGGTATCGCAAATTAGGTTGCGATATCGCAATATTTGTTGTGATATCGCAAAGAAAAAAAAAGGAAAAATGGTCTGTGCGCTGGTACGGGCTGTACGGGGAACGTCTTGGTAAAATCTTCGTCTTTGGTTACAAGGGAGAGATTTCCAGTATTGTTGGTGACCGTACCAAAATTTTTCCAAAAATAAATCTATTATTTTTAGCAACAAATTTTATTTGTCGCCTAATGAGAACAAATATATCTTTGCATATTATCCCCGACGTATATAATTTGTCGCCTAAGAGAATTTGTGGCAATCTTAAATATTGGGCGACGAATTAAGGTGGTCGCCTAATTTCTACAAACTATGCGCGACAAAACTAATTCGTCGCCTATTATAACTCATGGCAATTCATACACTATTTAGCGACAATATAGTTTTGTCGGTAAAAGATAAAATTCACGACGACTCCATTTTGTCACCAAATTCCTTTTCACCATTTTTTATCCATTTTTTTACGACGAATCGTAGATATTTGGTGACAAAAAATATCATTTTTGCCGACATTCTTCTTCATCGCAATTTAAAGACATTTGGCGACGATATTGTGTTATCACAAAATATTGATATTTGGCGACAATTAGTTGTGATCATCGGCAAAAATATTCACTGGCGCCTAATAGCCGACGAACTGGTGATTACAAATTAAAATTGGTTTTGCCGCAGAATATGTTGGGCGATGATTTTGTGATTTTTTGAGAAAAATATTTGCGTCGTTGATCGTGAGCTCCAAGTGTAGAGCCGCGATGTAATACTAAACTGGTGAGACCATGTCAATCCACAGGGAGCAATGTAAAATAGGGTTCATTCTTAACTTGTACCTGCCCTAAATTAAAAAAATCTCTAAAACTAGCCCAAAAACTAAAAAATTACAACCATCATTCCTACTTTCCAAAAACTAAATTAATTACAAACCAATGAAAAGAAAACTTCCTAAACTAAAAACTAAAATTGCTACAAAAAAACACACAAGTTGGAATATCAAGAATAAAAAGTACCAAAAATAAAAATAAGAAACTAAACTTGAAACAAAAGAAACCTAAGTTAGAAAGTTAGTAATGCAATCCATGCCATGAGATGCTGAAAAAATCTAAGTCTGAAAAACTAGTATGCTGGGTTGTTTTAATGCGTAATTTATCCTAATCTAATGCAACCTAAAACTGAGTGTAATGGATGGATCTTGAAAAATAATGATGCATGAATCAAATAAAAAAATGGAAGTGAAAAAGGAATCAAAATGAATGAAATATGAATGCATAAACATGACCTAAAAAACTGAAATGACCTAAAAAACTGAAATTGTGCAGAAATTCTGCACATAGGTAGCTTAACATGCCATGTTCAAGGCACTGGTTCACCAACCTCCTGAAATATTTTTGATCTGAAATTCTGGGACGTGATAGACCACATGCTGAACTTCAATTTCCCCAATTCTCACATAAAAATACCATGATTTGACCGGTCTACCCACTTCGTATTTTTTGCCAAAAACTGTTTCTGTAGTTTTCTGAATTTGTGCAGAAAGTGTTGTTTATATGCTGGATCTGAGATTTAGCACTATATTTGGCCGGATATCACCATTCAAATCATATATTTTTTTTGAACTAGATTCCTCAGCCACTTAAACATGTAAGAGATTCCACCATATGCAATGCATTCAATGATCACTACTTCCAACCAAAAAATATGCACAAAATAAACATAAAATTGAATTGATCATAAAAATAAGGAAAATAAACAAAAGCTCAGGAATTTAAATGTGTGGTAAAAAAAAATAATTTAAATGTGTGGTTTTAACAGTAATTAAAATATGTGGAAGTGTATTCTTCTCTTTCAAAATTCTTTTCTAAGTGTGGTCATAATTTGAATCATGCTCATAGGGCCTTTGGGTCGTCAATCCAAACACCAACAAGAAAAGAAACATAAAACAAGCACCAATCACCCGAGGACAAGAAAGAAAAACTGAAAAGAGTAAGAATCAATTTTACTAATATGCAAAATCTTACATAAGATAAAAAAAAATTTAAACAATGACAGTTACATACTAGGATGAGAAGCCTCTTCTAGATGAAAAACCCAAGGGTGTAGTATGATTTCCAGCCAAATCTCCGTAAGGACTTCAATGGAGAGAGGAAGAAGATGGAGTGTAGTAGTAATTCTAGAGAGAGATAGTCTATGTTCCGATCAGAGGAGAGGGATGCTTATGCCTTCAATTTATAGATTTTTTATCTCTTTTTTTCCTTCTTTGTTCCAAGTTTGTACCATGCAATCTTCTTTGTATGGCAAGTCCCTTCCTTGGCGGACAAGTCTTAAAAGAAATAGCAAGGTGAGTGAGAGATTTTTGGTGCTTTCCATGTGCAAAATTGCAATCCCGAGTAAAAATTATAGCACCAACTTTCAGAAGCCATATCTTCCTCATTTTAGCTCCAATTGACACAATCTAGGTTCTGAAGATATCTACTCGAAAAGATCTTTCCAACGGTGTATGGATTACACCAATTTGACGGTTGGATTAAGAGTTATGATTATTTTAATCTTGATGCCCCTTAAAAATCCGAGAATACTTGTGCACATATAGAATGTTAGTTGTGCAATAGGGTGTGTGGGACCCATGTGGACATCCAAAGGGATCTTGGGATCTTTCTTTCCTTGTTTCTTGACTCCCTTTCCATCTTTGGTTTGCTTCCAAGCTTCTTTGATTGACTAGTCAACTTTTCTAGCACACTTTCCTTTCTTGAATTTCTTTCTTGATTTTTGAGTTTTCAAACTTAGTAACAATTAGATCTTACCAAATCTGAAGTTTCCTTTCTTGATCTTGAAATCAAGAATCTAGTTTTCTGTTGACTTTTCAAGCTCTCCAAAAATACCAAGATATGTGGGTCGTCCACCATGAAAGATATCCTACCCTTGATCTCTCTCTAATTTCACCAATGTGGGTCCCATTCTTGATTTCTCCTACACAAATTAAAACAAATGGATTCAAGAATAGTTCTATGTAAGGAATTTAAATGGAAGATGCATGGGACCTTTAACACCCCAACCCACCTTAATCTCGTTTTAGAATTAATTAATTTAGATTATCATCTTAATGGTTATTTTGTATGTATTTGGGCTTGATTAGATAGAATTAGTTGGGTTTGACCATTGACTAAGTAGATAATGACTTTTGGAGAGTTTTGGGTTTTGTGTGCATTTAGAAAAATTTTGGATTTTTGGTGCATTGCATAAAACATTTCATGGGGCCTTAATTTTCATGTTTTGACCCATAAAATTCAGATCTATTTGGACCCATTTCCAGCCCATTGAATCAGCCCAAGCATCTTTTTGAGAATTCCAGTCCTTTAGTGGACTTGCATGCACTGTAGGAAAAACTTGTTTTAAAAACCCTAACCAGCCATTTCCTCTTTTTCTTCCTTCATTCCAGCAGCTGAAACTCCTTCTCTTCATCTTCTTTTCTCATCTTCTTCAAAGTTCCTGCAAATAGCTGAAAAAGGGCCTGCATGTGTAGAAGCCAGCCATCACTTCATCTTCTCCATCTTCTTTGACAAGGACTCCATTTTCTAAGCTCAAGCCCCCTTCCATCTTTCCATCTCATTGTTCTTTGGTAAGCTTCTTCTTCTTTAATCACTTCCTCTTGATTTCTCTAGTCATAAAATGTTATAAATTCATGCATGCATCTTCTTCATTTCATTCCATTTCGTTTTCACATTTTAGGGCATTTTGAGCTTGCATTTTGGGGATTTTTTAGTTTATAAAGGATTTGAAGTGTGACATAGCTTCCAAGCAGCCAAGGCAAGTTAAACTTATATATATATATATATATATTTATAGGCATGCTTCCTTGTTTAACTCTTGATTATGCTCAGTCTTGATTAGATACCCATTTATTGCTCAAAAATTGGATTTTGGGCTCTTCTTTGATGTAATAAATTGGTGATTTCTATGTTAATGTAAATGGAATTGAATGATGATTTTTATGAGCACTTTGGAAGTTCAATGTTACCCTTCAGATATGGTTTCAAGCCTGGAGGAAAACCTTGATTGGTTTGGAAGAAAATAGAACATTTTAGATTTTTGGACCTAGGATTTTGACACTAGACAGTTCACGCAAGCGAAGTGCTCTCTGGAAGGGTCTGCTCAAGCGATGGGCTCTCTATTTGGCGTCCACTCGAGCGATCCTATGTTCGCTCGAGCGAACCTGATACAATGCCATGTATGTCAACTTCCAACGATGATATCTTTTTAACCGTACGTCCGTTTTTGGTGGTTCACATATTGTTGGAAAGCTCTTGAACAGTAGAATCCAGTGGTCCCTATTGTTAATTGATTTGAAATTTTGAACATGAATGGACATTGGATTCTTATAATTATGACAAATGAATGACACTATGAGCCAAATGTTGAACCGTAGTTTGTTTTAATTAGTTGGCTTGATAGTTGGACCTCAAGGATGGATACCCCGAACCTTTTTAACATGACCAATGGACTTGTTTAATGTGTGGATGTGGTTTGAGTAGCTGTACATCCACAAAGGGCCTTGTGTTCTTCGTATTTATGAACCGAACCAAATGTGTTATATTAAGGAATTCAACATCCAAATTGTTGCGACCCCGGACCGAAAGGGGAAAGGATCCGAGTCCGGGAAGTCGGGACGGTGGGTTGATGCCGCGCCACGTGCATCTCTTTGGCTAAAACGCACACGGAATTTAAAAGAATATTTATCCGTGCACGTGATTTCCCACAGGGTTCCGCGGTGAGGATTATCTGTACACATCATCTCACGTGTAACCATATCAAATATATTTTCAAGATTGCGGAAGCGTGTAGTAAACCATATTAATACCATTCAATTTCAATCCCATAAACAAGACTGATTTATGGTTAACATAACAAGATATCAGGATGAGCAATGATCAAGCATATTTTCCCCAAAAGTAAAGTTAAGTATAATTACAAAATATCAGTTGATTAATGCCCCCAAAATAACGGTCAACAAAGACCGTACAACCAAATGAAATCTAAACCAAAGATATCAAGTTCCCAAAGTGTAACGTTCTCAAGGCAAGGCCGAATGTCTACATGACATCGTCGGCTTGCCACTCAATCACTCGTTGCGGTTCACCGACCGCCTCCTCTGGCTCCTCCTCAACGGCAATAAGCTCGGGACCTGAGTACCAAAATAAATGGATCAGACACGACGGTCTGGCAGGTGGGTGAAAAGATATAATAATAATAAAACAATGATGCTATGCAAGAGTTAAGAAAACTTATGGATAAACACTGAACTTTGTAAAAGACAATGTATTATTTCAAAAGAAGTACATATGCAATAAATCATGTGAGGTAACAAGGATTCGGAAACTGTCAAGATGGCAACCCCACAAGCTAGATCCTCCCTTCACCGAAGTGAAGAGAGCACATACCCTAACAGGATCATTGGCCTCAGTCACACGAGGTGAGGAGGAACAACGATAAACAGGATCATTGACCTCAGTCACACGAGGTGAGGGAGGAACAACGATAAATTACTATAATATATATATACTATACAGGACCACGGTAGCGAACCGGGTAAACTATGCAAATTCCAGACTGCAGCTGACTATCAGGAGGGGAAGGAACCCCAAGTCGGGAGATCAAACCGACGAGGTCGTCCAAGCTCAGTGGTGCCGACTCATAGGTCAAATACGATAACTCAAATCATATGCACGGTAAGAAACGGGGTGCCAAAATGCACAAAATACACATTCTCCTCGAGTTGCCATATACAAGTTAGCAAAAGCTAAACACATCACTTCTAGTATTCTTGGAACAGTCTAGTCATATCAGTTGATTTGAAATCCCAAAATAGGAGTTTAGTTGAAAATCGAATACAAATAGTTCTCCCACCTTTATAGGCTAACAATGGAGTTTCTAGAATTGAATCAGTGTGAATAGGGTCCCGTATGTCAGTTATGATGAAATTTTGGTACTCTTTAAGAGTTAGGGACATTCCGGGTCCTTATCCACATTGGTCAATCTATACAATCTCATGGAATCTCCCTGATGAGGTTTCCTCCTTCCTTCGGACTTCATATAATGCCTTACCATCCTTGAATAGCATTGGGCCTCCAAACAAAACCTTCACACTACAGCCCTTCACAATATACCCCAATCTTTCATGGGTTTGAATGCATCATTATAGGTTCAATGTCTTCAAATAAGAAGATAAGGGATAGAGCTGAATTGGACTTGAGTATGGGCTTGGAATGAATCTGGAAAAATAGTCCCACAACTCTCTTAATTACAGTTCATCTCATTTCAGTCCGATCGATCGGACCTGAAGGGCGATCGATCGGTCCTGAAGACCCTCTCAGTTATTTACAGTCCGATCGATCGGACCTGATGGGCGATCGATCGGTCCTGAGAACCCTCTCAGTTATTTACAGTCCGATCGATCGGACCTGACGGGCGATCGATCGGTCCTGAGAACCCTCTCAGTTATTTACAGTCCGATCGATCGGACCTGACGGGCGATCGATCGGTCCTGTAGCGAATTTCAACCCCTTTGGTTGAATTCTTCTCTTGTCCAACTCCAATCCATTTCCTTTCTTTCCCTTTCTTCCATACATATCTTCACAAACAATTGGGCTATTCCTTAACCTCATTATCTCATCAAATCATCATTTAAAATCAATAAGACTAAACCATCAAACATGATAAATCATTAAAACCATTAATGAAGACAAATCAAGATTTTACATAAAACATGATAAAACACATGAGAATCATTTCATCCACTTGCCTTGGGTCCAATTGCAATTCAATTGAGCTCTAATCACCTCTTAGGCCAAAATCAAACACCTATACACAAAACCCCCAAATCGAAACCCTAGATTATCAAAATCCAATTAAAACAAAACGGAATCTTCCAATAATTGAAATAGAGCTACCCTAGGGCTAAACAAACAAGATAATAAAACTTTTAAGGAAATCACTTACAAGGAAGTTCTTCAAAAAGCAAGGTGTTGTCCAAAGCAAGTTTTGGAGTGGGCGGTTTTCTTCAAAAATGGTGTCAAGACGAAGGCCTTGAGATGAGGAAGAAGATTATAGTCTCTAACCTTCCATTAGCACTAACTTAGTGGGGGATTGAAGATGAAGAGGCAAGAAAAGGTAAGGAAAACCCTTAGGGCTGGGATTTCTCTTCTCCTCTAGGGTTTTTGCCAGAAATGGGAAAAAGAAGAAGAAGCTTCTATATATAGTAAGTGAGGATGGGGCCCACAACTTAAAGAACTTCTCGGGCTCAAAACATGGTCTTCGGAGCTTCAAACGAATTCGACGAAGAAGACAAAGTTGCTCGGCAAAATTTCTAGTTTCCAAAAAGTTTATATTTTGCACATTTTGGTGACATTGAAATCGGTGTCCAGATTTTGGGTAAAAGACCATTTTGCCCTCAATTGCGAAAAATCGGGTTTAAAGTCTTCGAATGAAAACGATGTCAACATGAAAGTTGTAGGGATTAACAAGATAAATCCAATGGGTTTAAAAACACGATTCTTGAAAATCACCGGTAAACCCCCAATCTCACACAATTCGTAATAAGAACCCCCCAAAGGGTCCCACACATCAAAAGGCTCTCCAAATTCTCCAAAGCTATCATAAAAGCTATTCTAATCCCCAACTAATCCAAAACCACTAAACACACTTAAACTAAAACACAACTTAATCAACTCTAAACGAGGTCTCTCGGGTCGGGGTCTTACACAAATTATGTAGCGCCAAGGGTTCTTTGTGGCCAAATAATGTCGGAATCTTTAGTACTACCCCGAGTTGGACGGTGAAGACCACGAGTGTTCTCAAGACCGTAGGCTTGGCTTGAATTACATCTTGACTCCGTATATGATCTATATGTACATGCATTGCATTCCGTTTCCAGTATTCTTGTATGACTTGATCATACTTCTGTTTAGTTATGTATACCTTCTTATAGACCTGCTTATATTAATTCTGTTTTGTTCCCGTTCAGTTATATCTTGATAAGTTCTGATTTTGTACTCTTATAAGATATGTTCTGTATATATCCTGTATTTGTTCTGTTATTTTGTTAATTGTATATTGCATTCCATGAGTCGGCACCACTTGGCCTCGACCCTATTTGAGTCGGACCCGGCTAAGTGTGGGTTTAGTTATATTTCTGGCCCTCTGCAGATGGAATTATATTATGAGGGTTGACCTGCACCCTAGATCCATGATGGAGAATTCTAGGTACCTTTGTCTCCTAGTGGCACCACCCTGTTCTGTTCTGTTTCTGCTCTCATTTTACTTTCATGTTTACATATATGATTAATTTGAGAGAATATAGCTAATGTGGATATGCTATTTAGTTCTGTTGTTATATAAATGTATATGTATATATATTTGTCATTTATGATCCGAATGTCTCATGCTATTCTTTCTCAGATTTGCCCAGTGTACGCACTTTGATATCTTATGGTTTAATATGTCTTGATATTCTATTGTCACATGTTATATGATTATATCTGTTTGTCTTGCTTAGCTTAGTCTAATGGTGCTACACTTGGCGTTACAGGTGAATACCTGATGCCAATAAACGCGGAGATCCACGAGGAAGAGGAATCTCCCCGTAACGTAGCAGATGAACTTCTGATTGATGTCTTCTAGACATCTGCACGATGAGATTGGACGATAATGACCATGGACCGTGGCTTGGATTGCCACATCTTTTGTAAGAGATTAAACTTGTTTGGCTTTGGAATTGTAAACCTTAACGTAACTTACTTCTTTCTTTATCTATCTCTTGAACTTAAACTTGAACTTTAAATCAATGATCATGAACTCTTATGCTCTATATTTTGATGCATGATGGATTATGGTTGGATATATATTTGACAAAATTTTTACACGTGAAAATACATGGTTATGGAAATTTAAACCTCACACGTGATATCCTATTGGTAAATTCCGTACGTGGGAACCAAGGGTCAATGAGTTTAACTCGAATCTCCACGCGGGCGTCTGTCGTACCTCGGGATGGGTGAAATCTCGGGCTCAGGGCATGACAGGACCCTACTTGATGCACCCAAAATAACTGACTTTCTAAAAGTGGCGGGTTTCATGAAGTTATGCAAAAAGTGTGATTTTTTTTAGGAAATTACGCATGAATGCACTACAATGGACCCTAAATGCATAAAAATATGATTTGACACTAAATAAATCTCTTTAATATCAATAAGCCCTTAAAATGGTCCAAAATGTGTATGAAAATGTGCGCTTTTCGGGACTCATCAGTAGCGAAAAATGATTTTTGTTGTAGTCACAGTAATATATTTTCTAAGTCCTATATCGCTGACGGCCCTCTCCCCATAATAATCTATTAGTCTACCACATGGCAGCCATGCCAAACAACGCTAGTGACATGGGGCCACATCCTCGCTAGTCAAACACCTGTCTTTTCTCTTGTATATATATTTTTTGAAGTCGGCGCAGTAAAACGACCACTTATGCATATATATATAAGAGATATCTCTCACCTTACTATGAGAATTATGGTGAGAGCCCTCACATCCATATCCAATGCCAACAACTTAATTGTAAGGGTCCCCACCTTATCTCCATAGTAAGGTGAGAGATGCTCCTGTGAGTATCTCCCATAAATATATATATGAGTTACGCTACAAAAATCTCAGGGCATTTTTCTAAAAAAAAAAAATACCCCCTTTTTAGCCAATGAAAGTGTGACACGTGTCATCAGTGATACACATATCCGATTCTCTCTCCTAAATATTCTCCTACAAATGTGGATTTCTTAAAATACTAACAAATCATTGGCTATTAAATAGGGGCAGAGACTCCCCTTTTGAGATAGGGGAGTTTTAAAACTTTTCCTATAAATAATAAATAAACATAAACATGAATGAAATCAATAGGCGGCGGCACATTAGTGTGATTCTGACTTAAGCTCCTGCTTGATCGGTTTTGAGCTCCCAACTCCATGCTACATATAGGCTTATCTAGAAGTGGGAAACAGATCCCCTATTTGGTTCAAACAGGGAGACCGTGTTTGGACAAATCAAGGGGCACCATATCAGGGGGTGGATGCAGGGGCAAAAAAAAAAGAAATATTTTCTCTTTCTTGTGCCCCCGCATCCGCCCTGCATGTGGCGTCCCATGGTTGTTCCAAACAGGGGATCCGGTTCCCTAGAAGAGAGAGTGGAGTGCAGGCCTCCTCGCATCTTTTTCCAAACTATCAAATAATAATGACTTTTAATCGTTTCCATTACTCTACGGCCCATCTACCTTTTCCATTTTCAACCCCGGCAATTTATGAGCGAGGCTTCGAGGCTATCTACTGTGGGCTTATTAGCTTTTGGGCGGGTCTAGCCAAAAATAAATTTTGAGACCATTACCTATCAGCAGTCTAATATTATTTTGTGCAGCTGCATAATTCCCGTGCTCATCAGTGGACGCTTAAACGAGCCGAGCTTGACTAGCTAGATGACCATGTTAAAGTTGCAACCCTAGAATCTTCCCTTCGGGGGGCCATCGCATAAACGAGGTGGACCCCAAACACTCCAGATGATTCATGATTGCCTCATTAACCCTGAGCTGTTCATAACAGTAACTTAAAAAAGGGCCTCTCACGTAAGTGGGTACGTCATTGTGGGGGTTATAAACGCTCAGCAATCCACCGACCGGAATCTCGTTCCCACGCCCAACCCTCATGGCTTCTGCATCAACACTGGATCGAACGACTCCTATATAATATCACGCAACATTTCATCCAACACACCAGCAAGCAAGCAAAACAGAGAAAAGAGGAAAGAAGACTCTCATGGAAATCGAAATGCTTTCATTCCAATCTCTCTTTCTTCTACTTTCAATCTTTTCCATCTCTCTCTTCTTCGTCTTCTCCAACAAAACCCCATCGAAGAAACCGAATGGGTCCGTTTTTGTAACATACCCAATTATCGGTAACCTTCCGCTGTACCTGAAGAATCGGCACCGGTGGCTGGAGTGGCTCACGGAGGTCCTCGGCGAGCAGCCGACGAACACGATCACCTTCCGGCGGCCGGGGAACGTTCGTGGGGTGATGACAGCGAGTCCGGCGAACGTCGAGCATATACTGAAGACGAATTTCCCCAACTATCCGAAAGGGGAAAGGTTCGTTACAACTCTCGAGGATTTTCTCGGCCAAGGGATCTTTAATTCCGACGGGGACTTGTGGAAGGTAAGCCCCTTCAACATACATCTGGTTATTTTAATTTTAATTTTAATTTAGAGACTACCTTTCTTTACATCCTGACCCTCCATTTGATGGCACTAAATTAACTCAGATGGCCAATATGCTTCTGGAGATATGATTTTTTTGAGAGGAGCCTCTGTGCTGATCACTGACTTCTGGGTGCCTAAAAATCCACACGAATTATTAGGGGTTAGTTTGGATCCTCTAAGGCGTCCACTCAGGAAACCTTCGTGAGACTTGGAACGTTTTGGATTTTTTCACGAGAGCCTTTATTGAGGAGGCCGGGTCTCATGAAATTCTCACCAGTGAAGGTTTCAGAGGATCTGAAATCGCTGGTGGGATTTCTGAGCTCCAAAGCTAATCCAGATTACATCTGTACGCCCCAGGGGCAATCTCATTCGTAGTCATCTTTCTAATAAAGTGGTAATAGAATAACACATGGTATTACGCATAACTATCTGACGGTGTAGATATCTCTAATGGTAGTGAAAATTGGACATAAGTCAAGGTTTGGAGTTTTGATGTGGGTTCCACTACTGATTTTTTTTATTTTAGACCTATTGACACTGAGATTTCAACTTCTCTCACTATGAGATTTGGATGGGGTGATGTACGGATCATCTTTGCTATTTTTTTTAATTTTTTTTTTGGCTTCTGAGTCATCCGGCTCGTGGCTTTTGCCTTATCCGTCGGTCAGAAATGACACGTGGCATGCAGATAAACAAAATATCTACTTCACGGATTCCTGGGACCGGTCATTGGTTGGATGGATTCTTGGACTCGGTCAATGACCGTCCAAGGATGGGTCCAAGTAGCAGAACTCATAAACAAATCCAAATCTACTGTTCTTTTTTTTTTTTTTTTTTTTTTTTTTTTTTTTTTTTTTTTTTTTTTTTTTTTTTTAAAAGGTAACTTACCAAGCCCTGTAATTCTACTATACTGCTTTTTGTGAAAAAGGTTTACCAAGCCCTGTAACTCTACTGTACTGCTTTTTGTGAAAAAGGTAAACTTACCAAGCCGGCAAGCCCTATGCATATATGGTTTGGATCATCTACATACCAGATGTCTTAAGAGGGAGCATACTTAATAAAGTGATTTTACCCACTTCTGCCTGCTCTTTCTTAAAAAAAAAAAAAAAAAAAAAAAAAAAAGAGATAAGTTTACCAAGCTCTATGCACATGGTTTGGATCATCTACATCCCAGATGTCTCATCTAAAATTATTGAGGGCCTCTTCTTTTACTAGAATTTCCTGAATTCTTGTCTGACAATTTTTGAATTTCTAGACAAGGTGGAATTCCTAAATCCTCGGACCTGATAAATGAGGAGTGGATTGAAATGAAGTGGATTTTACATGTTAAGTAGAGTGAAGAGAAGTAGGTTCACTTCACTCCATTTTGATGCTTATTTTGAAGTTAAGGTTTGTAGTAGAATTCACTTTAATTCAAGGAAACGGAAGACCATTGTCTTGAGGATTGTTTAAGGCCATAGATAGATTTCTTGAGTTTACAAACTTTATCCTCATGGCCTTTTTCCACATATACTATTGGTTGTTTCATGTATATTTCCTCCTCAAGATCACCGTTTAAAAAAGCGGTCTTAACATCCATCTGGTGTAATTCTAAATCCATCCATTAGAACTTTCATCCACATAAATGCTTCGGAGCAAACCAAAGAGAGTGACAAAGTTAGGGTGTTTACCGATTTTCGTTTGGGGCAAGTTTTAGCGATGTGGTCAAGTTCCTGACATTTATAGCATTTGGTTTTCACACTGCGACGCGTGTCTACTGACATGCGTGTTTGAGGACCTACCTACGAGCAGCGGGATATTACCCTAGAAATCCTGTTTGCTGTGCGAGAGTTAGTCCCGTAGGTGACTCTTGAGCTTGGAGTTGGTTATTGTGTGAACCAATTCTTGAGGCTCTTGTGCCCTTATACCAACCTCTTCGTTGGAAAGATGAGATCGGTGATGCTACTTTAGCTGCGGTTGTGCCACGGCAACATAGGAGCCAACGAGCCGCCGTGCTAGGAAAGCTGCTTGGTTGATTCTAACCATCGTAAGTCCATGGGAGTTGAAGTGAAATGGAGTACATGTAGCTCACAACATTACTTCATCTATCGGGCCAGACTTATCGAAACGTGGTAAAGTTGAAATTTTAAATTATTAGGGCCCATTTAACTTCACTCTACTCTATTTTTTGCGTATCCCCTTAGGGCATGATCGCATTTTGGAATTCCACCAAAATGCAAAAAATGTGGAATTCTTGAATTTTTAAAGGTCAATTGGGACTTATCATGTAAATGAATTTATAACTTCTTATCAATAAATAAATGATTTGAAAATGTCAAGAGAACAAGATATCACATCATATCTCTAAAATCCCAACCATTAAAATTCTAATAAAGAAATAACGTGAAGTAGCAGGAGGAATTCCTCTAAAGCTTACTTCACTTATTAAAGAAAGTTCACACGTGGAGGGCCCAACTGATGATCCCTTTGACATACCTTTCCCAAGAAGATGCTTTAATCCTGATGAAAGATCACCCTTCACCATTTTTTTAATCATAAAGAGATATTAGAAGATACACCATCGTTTAAATTTAATGCTAAAAATTAGGGTAGGATTATTTTATATACAGTGCCCATATTCCTTTGAGTGATTCAACTAAACGGTGGTCCCACAAAAGCAACGTGAGAGTTCCTGAGTTCCTGTCTAAAATAATGTCTAAGAAAGATACTCTATGAAAGATAGCGGCAAGGGAATAATACTTGATGTCCGGATAGGATCAAATACTTAACTTCTTAATGACCCAACTAAAAGTCATACATATTCAAAATATGCCCTACAGGTGGCTAAGCAGTTGATCGACTTGATCTGCTTAAAATCAATGAGAGGGGGACTGCTTAGATTAGATTCTTACAGGTGATGAGCCCATCTCTCAGAGTAATTACAGGAAATCATTCTTTATTCAAGTGACTTCGCCTTATTCTGCCTGCTTCCTACTGCCCATATTCCTTCTTTATATTGAACCAAATTCTGGACGCACAAAAGCAACGTGGGAGTTACGTAGACTGTCTCATATTTAAAATAGTGTCCATCAAAGCTACACTGTGAAAGATCAGTTTTCCTTTGTGCGTCCTCCACCATATGCTAACACATAATAGGCCATCACGTGTTTTGCAGGTTCAAAGGAAGACAGCAAGCTTCGAATTCAACACCAAATCTCTCCGAAACTTTGTGGTCGAAAGCGTCCGCGACGAACTCCTAAACCGTCTCTTCCCGATACTAACCCGTGCCAGCAAAACCAACGAAACCCTCGACCTCCAAGACATCCTTGAGCGATTTGCCTTCGACAATGTCTGCAAGGTCGCCTTCAATGAGGACCCCATGTGCCTCGCCGCCCCTGTTGCCGCCTCCGGCCAGCTATCCCCTGATTTCGCCCACGCCTTCGAGACCGCTACCTCCCTCAGCTCCGGCCGCTTCCGCTATGCCATCCCATACCTCTGGAAAATCAAGAAGCTCCTTAACATCGGCTCCGAGAAAAAGCTAAAAGAAGCCATCTCCATTGTTCACAATTTCGCCATGAAGATCATCCAAGACCGGAAAAAAGCTGGCCCTGCCGCCGACACCGACCTCCTCTCCCGTTTCATGGCTAGTACGGATAGCTCCGATGAGCTCCTCCGCGATATTGTTGTAAGCTTCATCTTAGCCGGCCGCGACACCACCTCCTCCACTTTAGCATGGTTCTTCTGGCTCCTATCCTCTCGACCCGACGTGGAGAAGAACATTAGAGAAGAGGTCAAGAAAATAAGAGCCCAGTTCCAGAACAACTACCAGACCTTCAGTTTCGAAGAGTTACGTGAAATGCACTACTTGCATGCAGCGATTTCGGAGGCTCTGAGGCTATATCCTCCTGTATCGGTCGATGCAAAAGCCTGTTTGGAAGATGATGTTTTGCCTGATGGCACGTTTGTAGGGAAGGGTTGGTTTGTAACATACGTTGCTTATGCAATGGGAAGGATGGAGAGCATATGGGGGAAGGATTGCGAGGAGTTCAAACCGGAACGTTGGTTGGATAACGGAGTGTTTCGGACTGAGAACCCGTATCGGTTCCCAGTGTTTCATGCCGGTCCGAGGATGTGTCTTGGGAGGGAGATGGCTTATATTCAAATGAAATCGATTGTGGCGTGTGTTGTGGAGAGGTTTGAGATCGATGTGCTTGGGAAGGACACATGTCCTAAGCACATGCTCTCGTTGACCTTGAGGATGAAATCTGGGCTGCCCGTCTATGTCAGGGAGAAAGGTGTGGACAGAACTGAGTGATGGGTCGGCCATTGTCAATGCGTGTTGTGAGTGGATATTTTCTATCCATGGGTGTGTGTAGGTCTTACTGTGCTTCTTAGTTTTTATTTTCCTAGACGCAAGAAGGATTTTGTTTTTCCGTTCCCACGTATTGTATAATATGATCATGGATTAATGTTGTTTTAATTCCATATGGTATTTCGCAGTTTGTTTTGTTTACTTATCTTTCTAATTGAATCTAGTCTGTGGATAACTGGTAAGGCGGTACAAAGAAATTTCTTGATAAATGGAGAGCTCTACAGAGTACAGATGCTGGTAAGATGTTGATTATTATTAGTTTATCAACAACCTTGGATTGACGACGAATGAATCCATGATCACGTTGACTCTGATGACTATGCATGTGATGATGATCCTCATCCAACTAGCTTCAAGAATAGATTTCAGAACTGTCAAAAACACCTATGATCATTAATTAATACTAATATGATAAGAGAAGAATTTTTTTTACAATGTTTTTTTCTCTTTTTATACTCATCCAGTTGCATTGCTTCCTTGGGTCTTACGTTATTTATCGGATATCCTTCCTACATAACATTGGATCGGAAAAATTCTTGAATGACTCATCAAGAAACTGATAAAATTAATGACATCCTGAAAGATACGGTCTTCATTTCATATAGTGCATAATCAGATAGATAAGCTCACAACTCACACCAGACTGATGAGTCAGGTTCAAGTGACCCAATCAGAAATGAGCCAGGGCCCAAATCTGTAGAGATCCGATTGGTCCGTTCGGGTCCGGGTCTAAATCCACATAGTTTGGCCACGTCAAGGCTAACACGTCGTTGCGGAAAAAGTCACTTTCAACCTGCTCTCTCCGAGTCCAGTTGAGAATCTTAACCGCCTCGTCTATCGGGGGCAGTTCGAAGGCTCCTTGTGAACGTTGGCGGAAGGTCCTCCCCATCTGTTAGGGGAAGGTTATAAATAAAAGACCTCACCGTCACTTGGGAGAGGGATAAAATTTCTACCTTCTACACGTATCTGTATTTTCCCTCCTACATTGTAATCCTTTGAGATACTTAATACCAAACAGCCTTTCTGAAGTGGACGTAGGTCACACTGACCGAACCACTATAATTGCTTTTTCTCATTAATTATTGCATTTATTATCCATTACTCGACCGGTGTTGTCCAAAACTAATTTAGGCATCATCACTAACCATCAATTTGAGATTATATACTTGGGAGTTAAGAAGAGGGAACTGGAAATGTAATAGTTGAAAGGGTTGAATGATGAAATTGTTTCTAGCTGCTTTCATTAACTGAGAAGGGTTACAGTTTACTTTGTATTTTTACAACTGATTTAGACCAACCTGATGTGGGTTCTATATCTGTATCCGTATCACGATAGGCGTAAAACGACCTGTGCCGGCACGGAAAATGGCTGGCCCAACAGCGCTTGGGCCCGGCCTATGCTTAGGTTGGCAGGGGAAAGGCCCACCAGGGCCTACAGGCACCAGCTGAGCCGTGCCATGCTAGGCCGTGCCCTCCATGGGCTGGGCTGGCCCACGTGGTTTTTTTCCTTTTTATTTTTGAATGTCAAAACTTATATTTAATGCTACATGTGGACTGGAAAAAAATATCTTTCCAATCCTCCACCTTTAATGGTAAGTAATAATTTCATTGGGTTGAAGGAAATAGTAGATTCCCAATGCTAATACCCATTTAAGCAATTCTAATGACATCGATTACCATATTGGGGAAGATAATTTACATCCATATGAATTAATGCTAATACCCATAAGTTAATATCCATATTAATTAATACTGTGTTGGGAAACATAATTCCCATAATCGCATAAGGCCCACAACCATTTGATAGGGCCAACGGGCTGGGCCGTGCCAAGTGCCACAGCCCCTTGGCCCAGCAAGGCCTGTGCCTGGGATCCGCTGGGCTTTGTGGGACTGGTAACGTGACGAGTCAGACCATAGAACGTTGACCATGGTGTCGGGCCGCACTGGGCCCAGGCGGCCCGGGTGAGTTTGCACCTCTACTTAATTAACACGCAAATGGTTTGGCATTAAGCTTAGCTTGGATGATTAAAAAGCATGCCATAGAAAGTCTTTGGTAAGAAAACCAACAATCTAATCATCAGTAGAGAGATACCGTATATTGATATCTCCATGAACTATACCTTGACCTTCTCTCGAGTGTGACGAGGGTAATCTACCTCAATATGGTTGGTTGGAGCAATGAAGATATGAAAACACGAGGGCTCATTATAATAAATCAAAAAAATCAATTTCTTCCTATTTTAGCATTGAGAATTTATCCCTCTCCGATGAAAGTAAAAATTTTGTCAAATCTTATAACATATGAGTCCATCCACCAAATTAATTAATGAAATCTTTTTGATTGGCTAGTTATGATTGTTTTGGTGGGTCGTGATGCTATGATAGGCATGATTGGTTGAGACGGTAGCACTTAAACTCATTCACCAAGTCAATGATAAGGTCATTCGATAATGCAAAGTTAACAGTCTAGATCTCACTCATGCTGCTGCGACCGATGTGAAACCCTATAGTGATGGGGACCAACTTTATTGGAGCGAATTTTTCAAACTGCTATGGAAGTTTGAATTTTTCATTTTGAGTGATTTAAATTTTAAATAAATGGGCCAACATCAAGTTCAACTCACCTCATTGTGTGCAAAGCGCCACTTAGGTCTGCCCCAGTCGAACATAACTCTTATCCAACGAGTGATGCTGGAATCTTGTGCTGAAGATCACAATCATAATGTTGCATTTTTTAAAGGTCAAAATGAATTTTCCGGCAAATCCCGCAACCACGCCACATCTTTGCCTCTGGCTCCATAAGTTGTTAACTGGGACTCCATCATAGAGTGACTTATATAGGTCTCTTAGACCTATAGGTACATGTTGGGCAATAGGTGAGGAATTCACAGATATGAGGATTCCTTACTGTCCTTGGATTAACAAGGGCACGTTTGGTAAAGGTCATTGCCAAGGAATCCTCACCACTTTTCATGCTTTTGCGAACTTCTCATGTTTGGTTGGGAGAGGATTTTGAGAGGAATGACATGTAAAATCCTCTAATGCATTTATTTCTCATATGAGAACCTCCCCCCCCCCTCCCGTCGTCCAACGCAAGGAATCTACCTATGAGGAGAAAGGCGGAGCTACAATGCATGGACAATAATGTTGGACGGTGATGTGGTTTTTTTTGCCGGTTTTTTCCTTGTAAATATAGCTTTTGGGTAACACAATCAAGATCCAAAACCGTTAATAATGCTTACACAATTGAAAAAAAAAGGGAGATTCTACTGGCACACATAATTTTTCTTTTCACACACAAATTCTTATTACACACATCATTATAAATTAAAAATTATATTACTTCTTTCCACACACAACCAAAATTCCCAAATTACTTCATTCTTCCATTTCCTCTTTATTCCGCACAATCCTTTCCCTGCTTCCCACGCACAAATCACAATTAGACCTCTCACATCTCCGGCATCTCGTCTCTTCGGCATTCCTCCGGCGTTCCCAGTTCCTCTACACATATCATCTTCCAAAGGTAATGTTTTTCTCCACCATACCATTCATTCTTCTTTCCCCATTTTTGTTCTTTAACATTCCATCCACCTTAGATTACCGTTTTTTCATGAAAACTTATATGGGGGATAGATTCGCATTCACTTGTAACTTTACAAACAATGGTAGTGTTTTTTTCACGCATTTGGCTGATTTAATGGTCTCATCACAGTAGAAATCGTTATTGTTCGGTACTATACTTCCGAACATTCAACATATTCGGTACTGTAGTTCCAAAATATAATATATATCGGTACTGTACATCCGAGCATATGCATTCAGTTCAGACCGGAAAAAAACCGTACATATTAGGACCTGCAACTCATTCTAAGCGAGAAAAAATAAAAAAAAAGTGGGAAATCTTGAAAAACAACAAAGAAACGGAGGAAGATGGAATGAAAAAAGGCATCTTTTGATAGTTGATTTCTTCCTTCATTGCATTAGAAAGCTTTAGAGATAGAATGAAAAAAAGATCAAGTACAACAAGAAAGAAAGATAAAGGAGATGCAGGAAGATGAGTTGCCCAATAGTAGAAAATGAAGGAAGATGAGTTGCAAAAAAATTGTTGTGTGAGGAAGTGGAGAGTGAGAAGTGGACGGTGAGATGGGTTGGGAGAATGGGATAGGAAAGAAGATGAGCTTGTGTGTGTTGTGTGTGAAAAGAGAAATATGTTTTGTGTTTTTGTGGGATAATGGATATTTGGGTCATTTAATAAAGGGGAAAAAATGTAATGAAAAAAAGATAAACTCCTTGTGTTGGAAAACTAAAAATTTGTGTGCGAATAACAGCACAAAAAAAAAAAAAAAAACAGCTACATCCCCATATTTCAGCCGTTGATTCCTCTTAGATCTTGAGATATTTGAAAAAACTTCCGAACCGTTTGATGCAATTTTTGAGATTTTGTGGGCCAAAAAAGGGGATTAAATCCAGTCCGTTCTTCCAATTTTCTAGTTCCTGTGGGCCCCAAGATCATGATCTGAACCAGTAGTTATTTTCGGAAGGTCAAACACGGCTATTTGACCAAATCTCAACTGTTGATCCTTACCATATCTTGAGATTTATGCAAAAAAGTCCAGATACTAAAAATATTAATTATTTATTCCTGTGTGAGGCCCCTTTGCACGATCTGAACCGTTCAGAATCTCTAGATGACCACAAACAACTTTGAGGTGAAAGTTGAGGTCTTGAGTTTTCATGGATTTTGATAAATCTTTATAAAAAATGTTTATAATCATTGGATCTTACATTCTACAAATTGTAGGAATCCTCCGTCCATCCAAACATGCAAGTCTCAATGGAAATCCTATCTGAGGAGGTGTTAGTTCTTTGGAGATGGAGAGAATCCTCTGTCCCAAGGATTCCATGTTGAAGATTTGTTTGGCTGAAGATTTCACATCAATATTGGTGCATAACGATGCATATATATGAGAAAATACAATTTAAGCGCAAATCCACAAAAGTGAAGATTTTCAAGTCCTATAGGGGGAGGTCAAATTTGAAATCCACACAAATGGGGATTTTCATAGGTCCAAGTCCTCAGGGATCCATAACTGCCAAATGTGGATTTTTCAAAACTTTGTGGAAAGAAGAAATCTCTTCCTCAAGGATTTGGTTGCCAAAAGTGGGTATCTACAAACCCTCGTTAGATATACAGCTTTTAGAAATTCCTTGGACTTGGACACATTTCTCCATCCTTTCGGAACAAGAGGATTACAAGGAAACAAATAATTATTACATGGGGCTGGGCTCCCGTACAGCAGCGTAGTATTATAATATAATACATCACCGACTATCTTCCTATTACTCTCTGTTTGGGAAGGGTGTAAAATGGGGGGGAGGAAAAAGTATAGGGGAAATGGGGGGAATGCCCTAACTGAGGGTGTTTGGAAGGGGGGAGGGGAATATAGGGGGGGGGGGGGGGGAATTCGTGTGGGCCCCACTCAAATTTTTCCCTCAAAACTGAGGGGAAAATGTGAGGGAAAGAGAGGATTTGTTATAAATTTACTAAACTGCCCTCTACCCAACAAAAGAGAGGATTTTTTTATCTTTTTGCAAAAGTAAGGGTAAATTGGTAATTTTCTCTCTACCTCACAAACAAACAAAATACTACTTTTTCACTTTTCTTTCCCTTACTTTTTTACTATCCAAACAAGTTGATGTAAAATTAATTTTCCCTTCCCTCCCCTCACCTTCATTTTCCTTTCCTCTGTACATACAGAAATTAAGAAAATGGGGATACAAGAATATATAAACTCATTTGTTTCATTCATACAAAAGGAGTTACAAAATATAACATTCATTCCCTCATTTTACATGAAATAAAGATATATATAAAAAAATGGGGACATGGCTCAAAACTAGGAAATCATGCTTCAACTCTTAATGAAGGCATGATCCTAACCTGCTTTGAATCTTCTCTCCAGGAACAATCTTGTTATCTTGTCCCTATTTTCATAAAGCTTTTAAATAAAAGGGCTCTTATCTTTTTTGTGTTTTCACCCATCTCCAGCACGAGGAGATACTGCTTTGGTAGGGAATATGATGTAAAGAAGTTGAGATGGGAGCGACGGAGTGGAGAAGATGGAGTGAAAAAAAAAAGAACAGTCTTCTTACTTTTTCATCATTTCTCTTTCTTTTATCTTTTCCTATCTCTTCACAGTCGAACTCCTCCTTTTCTCCCTCCTTCTTCTTATACCAGGTGGTGGTCTTTTATAGGCTTCTTGGAGCCATCTCCAAGGCAGTTGCTGCCCCCATGTTCTCCACTTTGCTACCCATTTCCTGTAGCTTGGAGTGGATGGGCACCATCTGTCCTCTTCTTAACTACCTTGCTGCCATGTTGGCTACCCATTTCCCATGGGTATTTGCTTTTTCTAAGGAGTGGATACTCCTTCATGTTGATGTTTGTTTCATCTACGTTCATTTCTTTGCATTACCTATGTGGCATTTTCATGCAAGGAGTGGGTACTCCTCTTGACTCCACCTGTCATGTGGGTGGTTGAATAGTCGTTGAATGAGCAAAAACTTCCCCACTCACGTCCTTTTGACTATGTATTTGCAAAAGGGATGGCCTCCCTCACATCATTGATGACATGTAAATTAATTGATGATTGTGCCATCATATGATTAATGGTCATATATTCATATTGGCCCACGTGTAATGGCCCACCCATAATCTTAGGATAAAGGACCTGAACCCAATATTACATGGTCACAAAATTTGGTTTGGACTGGTCCCAACTTATTGCCACATGAATTTAAGAGAGTTTGATGGGTAATGGGAAATTAATTGGATAGAGATCCATTACTAGCCATTGGATATAACAGGTGGCCAATTACTAGCTAAATGGATTTAAACATGTCAACACATAAGTGAGCCCATTGCATAGCTGGGTTTAGGCCCATCTAAACAGGTCCCCCAACAATGGGTCTTATGTCCCCATAGATTGTCATTTTCAGCCCGGGTTAGGCCTGGGCCATAAATTAGCTTTGGCTTAGGCCAAGATTGGTCACATAGTTAGGCCAAAAATGGCTCTGCTCTACTGAATCAAAATTGGCCGTATGGACCAATTCATATGACTCAGGCCAGAAATTTGCCACATATTGGCATTAATTCATAATGGCTCGAGCTAGAAATTGGTCACAGATTGGCATGAATTAATTCATATGGCTCAGGCCAGAAATTGGCCAGAGATTGGCATGGCTCAAGCTAGAAATTGGCCACAGATTGGCTTGTATTAATTCGTATGTCTCAGGCCAAAAATTGACTTGAGCCCGACTCAACCAAAATTGATCATATGGTTTAGGTCAGGCCTAGGCCAGAAATTAGCTTGGGATTAGACCAAGATTGGTCACATAGTTAGGCCAGAAATGACCCTCCTCTACTCAGTCAAAATTGGCCGTATGGACCAATTCATATGACTCAGGCAAGAAATTTGCCACAAATTGGCATTAGTTCATATGGCTCAGGCCATCATCAACAAAGGTTGGTCTCATGGCCTACCTCAGAAATTGACTTGAGCCTGACTTAACCAAAATTGATCATGTGGTTTGGCCCAAAAATCTGGCTTAGGCTTCATTGGACCTGGGATGATATGGTTATGCAAGTTGGCTTGAACCTATATTAATCATATTAATCTCCCTCGTGAATCCAAGAGATCTTGACGGGACCCACCAAATTCATCAGGGTACAACTCCATGCCATGTAGTGGTCGCCAATCATTGGCTTGGGAATGGGTCCGGTGGCTAAATTGATTTAGTCCCACTTGATCAAGATCATGCTGAGCATTGATGATGATGTATATATATATATATATATATTTATCTTCCAACAAATGCCCCCTTCGAGGATCGCCGACGAGGAGTTTTCCGGTGCAGGCGTGCCTCGAACCCGTCGCGTCATAATTTCTCCATATGGGCTCTCTCATTGGGCTCGTCCATTAAAAAAGGGCCACCCTCTTTTTTTTTTTAAATACAGGTCCAACTTAAGCCCAAAACCCATGTGGAGAAAAATCTTCTTATTTCAAAATTTCAAAACTCTAAATCGAGGCTCTGCAATTCTTCGCCCTAGCTCTCTCCAAGCATTGAAGTATTTATATATATATATATATCCTCGATTGTTTCCATCCCGGATCACGTCTACCTCATGTCAAGGGGTAAGTGTAGTCTTCTCTTTTATTATTGTTCTTGTTTCTTGTCATTGAATCAGCCATGGAACCGGTTTCAACAAAGGGGATATGCAAACTTGATGTATAACTTGTACATCCTTTTCAAAGGTGCAGGGATACAACAGACAGTTATTGGATCCCTATACATATAAATGTCCTCAACAATGGAAGGGTTTTTTTGTGTGAACTAGACCATAACAGGGTGAGCCGTCAATATGGTGAAGGCTCACCATAAAAATGTCTTCCAATCAATAATCTGTCCCGTGTACACATTGGACCAAGTCTAGGCTAATTTTGGTATTCTGATGTTTTCTTTGTCTGATGCAAATTTTTTTTTTTTACTGTTCTCATTTCATTTTTTTTAGCCAACAAGATCATCGTACCAGATAGTCTTTCAGAACAAGATTTAGCCAAAAAGAGAGCTAATGAGGCATTGGAGAGGGAAAGAGATAATATCTTAGCCACCAAGACCATTAGTTACTACAGGATTATGGCAGCCAATATTACATGGAAGAGTCAGAATAAAATAGATAGCATTTGAAGGCCGGAATTTTTATTTGGCGACCATTATCCTTACGAGGACATTCTTTCAGAGAAGTTGACCATGTCATTTACACATGAAGGAGAATTATACAATACAAGAAGCAAGCACCACATGACTAATTCGTTGAAGACCCTCTCATCTTGCTATCAACGAATTGATAGTGGGATAATTTGGACTTCGGGTGCTCGTGATATGAAACTTGGCATTTTTAAAGAGGGTGGTCTGTCTTCCAGAGTTGATTCAAAAAGGATTGTGACCACTATGCTTGAGCCAGCATTCATGATGAATCCAATGAGGCCTTGTTCACAACTTCATCCCCTAGCTATTTCCATTATGAATGGTACGGGCGGTTGGAATGGTGAATTTAAATTGAAGGGGTGGTATCATATTTTCCGTGCTTGGTCAGTATGGACTGATCAAATAGTTGAAGCTTTTGGACACAGGCTACATCAAGTTGGTCTCTTGAAGGCAATACGGGCCACCTAGTACAACGTTGACTACTACATTGGAGTGTACCAGGCCATGTTGGAGACTTTCCTTTCAAGGTCAAATACATGCGTGGTGCCAAATGGAGAACTAGGGTTCGCACTCCATGAAATGGCTGACATTTCAGGTCTCCCTGTAGTTGGGGATTTGTATGAGGAGTATGTCCCAACAGTTGATGATATAAAGGGAGAATCAAAAAATTTTAGACTCTTATATGCAGACTTGTTGTATGAATATACCTCATTATCGAATAACAAGGGATATGTTGCATCTTCTTCATGGCTTGACAAATTTGGGCCTGATAAAACAAGGATCAGACGCTTCAAGCTGAAGCCAATGCGAAGTGTAGAATTATTTGATTTTGAAACACCATCAATGGGGTTGAGCGGCGATATCATTAGCATTACAGAGGTGAAGCCATTTGTAGCTTATTTGTCCATGTGGCTGAGTAAAATGGTCTTCTCTGGGACTAATGGTGATTACATCCGACCTGAAACTTTTCTACCTGCTCTCCGACCTGCGAAAGGAATTAAGTATGCCTTATGCCCTGCCATGGTTACTTGGATGTGTACAGGACTAGAACATCATACAGAGCTGGTTGGAAAGGGCGCACCGTTTCATGGTTTATACCCCGCTCACTTTTTCTATGCCTGGTTCATAAGTCACTGCAACGGTCTTCATCGGCTAGAAGAAGTAGTTGATGGAAGCCCTTTTCTAATGTATTTTCATGGGGCTAAAGCTAGTAATTTGACTCTTGGAAATGCTCGCACAATAATTTGAGACCATAAAAATTATAGGTTTGATATATTCCCGAAGCCTGGAGATGGCCCCTCATATTGGTTACGTGATTGTGCTTCAAGTAATATACGATCCTCTGATGAAAAGGCATTAACATCGGCTGAGCGGGAATGGCTCATATGTATCCGGCCCAGCACTCTTGTTTATAGGAGGGGAATTCATATCAACTTTCAGCCATATCTTCCGAGTAGATTTGCTCAACAGTTTGGATATTCACAGGGCTATGTGGGCAATCCAAGTCTAAAGTGATGAGTGTTAAATATTGCATATTTTACCCCTCATTAGTCCGGATTTTATCAGCATCTCATATGCATATCATTTGCTTTACACAGAGATTTTATCATTCTATCACATTAAACGGATTATCGGATTATCATGCATAAATCCGATTATTTATAGCGCATTTTAATGTAATTTCTCTTGTGTAGGTGGACCCCGCGACTACCCCAACCTTCCGGCTAGTGTCCCAAGGCATCAAGAAGTGTTGAAGAATTCCAAAATAAGATGAGAAGAAGTCATTTTCCAACACAAAGGAGTGGTTGGTGTATTGGTTGGAGCTTGAGTTGTTATGAAATAGGTTATGGGTTCAAATCTAACCTCTCCACCAATCAAAGCTTGCCATGGCACAAGAGCAAAAAGCACATATGTTTTTGGAAGGAAAGTTTGTTGCAACCAATCAAATTGAAGCAATCCATGTGAAAGCAAAAGAGCCAATCAAAAGCTTTCAAGTTGCAACCAATCAAATGGAAGCAATCCTTGTGAATGAAAATGAGCCAATCAAATGTCTTCAATGTTTTTATAAATTGGAATGTTTTTGTAGAAAAAGAAAGATCTTTTGGCAAGTTAGTCTTTTACCAATTTTATTTTACCTTCTCCATACTTTTAGATTGTAATTATGAGTTTATTTGTAACTAATCTAGAGAGAGTGTGTAATTGAACATCATAAATGAAGATTTGGAGCACTTTCTTGATGTTTTAGTGGCTAAAGCTCTTGGATTAGGCTCTCCTTTTGAAGCTAAGTAATGTGATTAGTTTAATTCCATGCATGTTTTAGTTTAAAATCCCTACTTTTGCCTTAATTGATTAATAGATTTTAGATCTAGTTGTGCTAATCTCTCTCAATTCTCATGCTCTATCTCTACACTTGATGCTCGGATAATCTCAATTGATGCTTTGTAGTTTGATTAAGTTCTCTCACATAGCATGCTCTAGAGCCCTTATCTTTGATCTTTTGTAGCTTGATTTTGATGATTTATTGTTAGGGTAGCTAGATGATGATCTATGATCTTGGCCTTTGATTTTCTATTACTTTGATTTTCATTGTTATATCATCCAATCCAATTAGGCAAGAGATTGTTAATTGGATTGTAGATTTGGGAATTGAATTAGAACATGCATTGTTTGAATTAATTACATACTTAGTGGATTTTGGATTGCCTAATCTATTATTCCTATTGTTGTTAATTTAAATCTTTATTTGATTTGTTATTTTCAATTCTAGATTGTTAGATCTACTCTCACATAACTTGTTTTTAAATCCTACACATTTGACACCACATCTTCACCTTAAATCTTCCATTTCCACCACCATCCACACACTAGTTTAGTGTAGCTTGTTAGATTAGCTTAGATCGAATTTACTTCATATTTTAGATTGTTAATTAATTGTTTACATTGCATAGTTTAATAGTGTTAATTGTTTACTTCAATTGTCCAAATTAGCTATATCTTAGTTCAATTTTACTCAAATTGGATTCATTGCTTGTTCCATCCTCTCTTCGTGGGATCGAAAATCCGGACTCTTTAGTCCTTTACTACTTGATGACACCGTAGTCTTGCGGTTAAAAGTTGCACATTTAAGTGTCGATTAAGTTCTTGGCGCCGTTGCCGGGGAATTAAGTTCTTGGCGCCGTTGCCGGGGAGAGGCATTGGAAAGCTTTGAATTTCATAGAGTTGAACTCATTTTTAGCTTAGTGTACTTTTTAACTTTCCTTTATTTTCCTTGCGGATTCTACACATTATTTGTGTTTGTTTTATAGGGAATTCCTCGCTTGGAGCAAAGGAAAGTGGAAAAGTGCATTGGAGGACTTGAAGATTTTACTTGCTTTCCTAGTTTAGGATTAGTTTAGACATTTATTTTCTTTCTTAGTTGGTTGTATTAGGTATTTATTATCAAGGCATTGTAATAATTTTGGTTGCGGGTCGGCCCGTGACCCATTTACTTTACTTTACGCACTTCACTTGCTTTAAATAGTTAGTCATTTAGTAGAATTGCAATAAATTGCTTGTAGAGAAGGAGGACGGTTGGACTATACCGTCGTGGCCCCTCACATTCGTACACGGAAATTGGTGTCCGTGGTGTGAGTCGACGACAACCGATTCGTCCCTTGAAATAAACCGAGAGGTTTGCATTTCTTAACCCCCGCGAATCCCTTGCAAGCGGGTTTACTTTGTTGGTTGTTCCTTGCTTTGTAGTGTAATTATTTTTAATACACTTATAATTTGGTGTACTACTAGTAAAGGGCAAATTACCCCAACAAGATAAGGATTCGGATTTCATCACCGTTTCCTTGCTCTTAGGACTTCATCTTAATTCTCACTTAGTTTTAATAAAATTGAGTAGAAACGTGACCTTAGGTTACGAGCTCACTAGGGAAGACCACCGCGGTTGTGCCAATTGTGTGCCTTGACAGATTTTCTGGTGCCTAAGCAAACCTTGTCCCTTGGCTACCATCTTGCCAAATAGGGAGACAACTTTGTTTCGAGGAGTTGGTTTTTAAGAGGAGCCTTCGCCTAGCGCATCGAGATCCCACCATCTACCTGGGGGTTAACTGGCTAGAATTTCTGTTTCATAGGTCCAGGTTGGAGGCCAGAGTGTCCTCTTCACAGTTAGGAGCTGTCTAGAATTCTTTTAGGTAACCTTAGTTTAGATTAGCTTCTCATTTAGTTTTCAAAATTTTTGTTATGTTGCATTCATTTCATTGAGCGGACCATTGCATTGCTAGGTTAGTCGCAGTTGTATGCGAGTGTGGATACGTGATCAAGGCCGATTAGTGAGGATTGATTACCTTGCTTTACCTGCCCCACCCATAGTACCCACAATGGCTGCCCAAAACCCTCAACAAAGGACCCTCAATGAACTATTTGCACCATTTTCATCAACTTCAACTAGTTGTATAGTTTTTCCAGAAAATAATGCGGACCAATTTGAGTTCTGGCCCGCCACCATCAACATGTTACCAAAATCCCATGGATCAGACCTAGATGATGATAAGGAAGTGAACATGATTGACACATTAGTTGATCAAACAGTTCAATCGTCATGTTTCACAGATCCGCTGGAGGAATGTCTGGCTCATTTCAATGCCAACATAGACATCGACGGGTCCATAGGCGAAGTTAATGCATTATTGGATTCGGCCCAGCCGATGGATGTTGGCCAATGGAACCAGAAAATTGAGTCTATCTTTACATCCACCTTTGAATCTAAGGTCGAAGAAGAATCAGTTATTGTTAAGCCACCCAAGTTAGAACTGAAACCATTACCCGAGAATTTAAAGTATGCCTACTTGGGGCCCTCTGCTAGCAACCCAGTAATTATTGCCTCAGACCTTGAGGAAGAGCAGGAAAATAAATTACTGGATGTGCTGAAAGACCATCAGAGTGCCCTAGGTTGGACCATCTCGGACACTAAAGGAATCAGTCCCTCTATAGTTATGAACGAGATTCATCTGGAAAAAGGTGCCAAACCATCTCATGAACCTTCTGTCCATTCCTATGGTGTAGTTGAACTTTTGAATCCTAGAGATGGTAGCACCTTTCAAGTGAATGAGCACAGATTAAAAGAGTATCTTGAGTTTGTGGATCCTGAGAATATTGCTGAGAAGGTCCTTCTTGTGGACCCAGGATAGATTGGCCTTATACTATGTTAGTTGTGTCTGGCTGAAGACGTTAAACTTAGCGCTTGTTGGGAGGCAACCTAATATACACGTGTGTCGGCACCCCATGGTGAGAAATCTCAATTTACCTTCCTTGTCCTATTTTATTTCTGTTATGCATAAACATTGGGGACAATGTTTAGGATAGGTTTGGGGGTGAGGCACTGCATTTCATGCATTGCATTTTGCATGTAGATAAGTTGTTTTATTTTCCATTTATACCAAAAACCCTAAAAATTTGAATATTTTCTAAAATCAGTAAAAAACTGAAAAAGATTTCAAAAATTGTCCATGGATTTTAGCTTGAAGAGTTGTCATAGATACAAGTCCTATAACCTTTTTACACATTTGGCCACATGAGTATAGTCCAAGAGAAGAGCAAATCACTTCTGAAAGACTCGGAAGAATCATTAGTGGAGACTAGATCCCATTGAGCGATTGAGCCTATCTATATCCGTTTGGGTGGGACTCTTCTACGCTATTCCTGAGTAGAATGAAGAGCTACTCTTAGAGCTTCTTAGTCCAGCACTTTCGATCTGATAATTGCAATTCCTTGTTCTAATCATAGAGGTGACATCAAAATGCAAATAAACCTTAACTTGTAGCTTATGTTGCATTTTTCCAAACTTAGGGGAAGATGATAGGCATTCTAAAAACCAATGGCCAAATTTTAAACTCACCTATTACATTTTATACCCTTAGTAGCCCTCTTGAGCCTATTTTATAAGAAACCTTCCTTCATTGTCCCAAGCCTCATCACCCTCATATATATAGCCTTTTTGACCTATTGTGTTTTAGAATGGTAAGGTATATGAAGAAAGGAAGGATTTGAACATTAGTGATGAAGACTTCACATGGGCTACCAAAATATAGATGTTCTACAAATGGATGACAAAGGAATAAAGGAATTTGAAAGTTGAAAAAAAAAAGAAGAAGAAGAAATGAGACCAAAGAAAAACAAAAGAAAAAGAAAAAAAAGATATGGGAAACCAAAGAAAAGCAAGCACCAAAAGAGATAGAGTGGAATAGAGAACACAAAGCAAAAGGAAGAAGTGAAGATAGTGGAAGACCTTCCTATGAAGACTTGAAGACCCTTACCTTCTCAAGAACACTTAGCCACATTTAACCCTTATCCTACCTATTAACCCTAACCCCATTACAACCTATGAAAGACCTATTGGATCCTAGGAAAGGTTAGGTGCTGAATGAGTGAGAAGTTTAGTGAGCATTTCCACCTTCTATTGGTTATATCTTATTCTTTGAGATCAATCATTCTATACATAAGCTCCGTTCTTCATCAATTATGTGAGTTCTTAGCCTTGTTCATACTCACATACTGAGAGTTAGTCAGCAAAATCTGCGTGCTTATATTGTTGAGAGTATGACCTGTAAGGCTGTAGTCAAGGCGAAATGTATTCCGAAGGGGATTAAAGTTGTGTGAGCTTCGACTTGAAGATTGCATGTTTTTTTTGGCTAAATACACACACATACACAGTGGGACTTAGGTATTGATTGACATATCTTCATGAGTTAGCTAGTATTCCTAACTCAGCACTCATTCTTATTAGCTTGCTAAAGACTGTTGGATATCAAAAATATTTTCTTTCCAAAATAAAAAGAATTTTGTGGGATTTATTCGCTGAAAACCCTCACGAGACAAAACTCGTCCACTAGGGGAAACCTAGGGGTTTAACGGCTTGTTGCACGAGCTAAGTGCAACCGCGATTCCTGCGAAAGTGAGTTAGGATCTTTACCATGTTTTCTTGCATATAGTTTAGTTTTTCTTTATAGTTTTTGCTCGGGACTAGCAAAATGTAGGTTTGGGGGTGTGATGAGTGTTAAATATTGCATATTTTACCCCTCATTAGTCCGGATTTTATCAGCATCTCATATGCATATCATTTGCTTTACACAGAGATTTTATCATTCTATCACATTAAACGGATTATCGGATTATCATGCATAAATCCGATTATTTATAGCGCATTTTTATGTAATTTCTCTTGTGTAGGTGGACCCCGCGACTACCCCAACCTTCCGGCTAGTGTCTCAAGGCATCAAGAAGTGTTGAAGAATTCCGAAATAAGATGAGAAGAAGTCATTTTCCAACACAAAGGAGTGGTTGGTGTATTGGTTGGAGCTTGAGTTGTTATGAAATAGGTTATGGTTTCAAATCCCAACAATTATATATTTTTTTTACATAGAAGATATTTCATCCAACTCTAACCTCTCCACCAATCAAAGCTTGCTATGGCATAAATTTATGTGAAAAGATATGGCCAATCAAAAGCCTCCAAAATGAAGGACCACAAAAAGCAAAAAGCACATATGTTTTTGGAAGGAAAGTTTGTTGCAACCAATCAAATTGAAGCAATCCATGTGAAAGCAAAAGAGCCAATCAAAAGCTTTCAAGTTGCAACCAATCAAATGGAAGCAATCCTTGTGAATGAAAATGAGCCAATCAAATGTCTTCAATGTTTCTATAAATTGGAATGTTTTTGTAGAGAAAGGAAGATCTTTTGGCAAGTTAGTCTTTTAGCAATTTTATTTTACTTTCTCTATACTTTTAGATTGTAATTAGGAGCTTCTTTGTAACTAATCTAGAGAGAGTGTGTAATTGAAGATCATAAATGAAGATTTTGAGCACTTTCTTGATGTTTAGTGGCTAAAGCTCTTGGATTAGGCTCTCCTTTTGAAGCTCAGTAATGTGATTAGTTTAATTCCATGCATGCTTTAGTTTAAATTCCCTACTTGTGCCTTAATTGATTAATAGATTTTAGATCTAGTTGTGCTAATCTCTCTCATTTCTCATGCTCTATCTCTACACTTGATGCTCGGATAATCTCAATTGATGCTTTGTAGTTTGATTAAGTTCTCTCACATAGCATGCTCTAGAGCCCTTATCTTTGATCTTTTGTAGCTTGATTTTGATGATTTATTGTTAGGGTAGCTAGATGATGATCTAGGATCTTGGCCTTTGATTTTCTTTTACTTTGATTTTCATTGTTATATCATCCAATCCAATTAGGCAAGAGATTGTTAATTGGATTGTAGATTTGGGAATTGAATTAGAACATGCATTGTTTGAATTAATTACATACTTAGTGGATTTTGGATTGCCTAATCTATTATTCTTATTGTTGTTAATTTAAATCTTTATTTGATTTGTTATTTTCAATTCTAGATTGTTAGATCTACTCTCACATAACTTGTTTTTAAATCCTACACATTTGACACCACATCTTCACCTTAAATCTTCCATTTCCACCACCATCCACACACTAGTTTAGTGTAGCTTGTTAGATTAGCTTAGATCTAATTTACTTCATATTTTAGATTGTTAATTAATTGTTTACATTGCATAGTTTAATAGTGTTAATTGTTTACTTCAATTGTCCAAATTAGCTATATCTTAGTTCAATTTTACTCAAATTGGATTCATTGCTTGTTCCATCCTCTCTTCGTGGGATCGATAATCCGGACTCTTGAGTCCTTTACTACTTGACGACACCGTAGTCTTGCGGTTAAAAGTTGCACATTTAAGTGTCGATCATAAAGCCATTATTATAAGGGACTAGCATGGATGGCTCAATGCTTGGCTAGACTTCTTGGCTTTCTACACTGGTTGTTTATTCCAAACTCCATACCCGGAAGCAGGTACATCTCATGCATTTACTACTTGGTTTCAAAATGTCTTCTAGGACTACCTAAAAATTGGCAGCATGAGGAGTTTTTGCAAGGGCATTGAGTTGTCAAACTCTTTTCATAAAGCTGAAGAGAAAAGAAAAGTGTCAACAGAAAATACAAATGAGGACATCAATGACATCAACGGTGCCGAAGCTACTAATCGGGGGAATGCTCGAATGGATATGCATACTATTAATGAAGGTGAGGGTCAAGCTGATAGTCATGTGTCTTTCCCTGATACACAGTTTCCCTCTATACCAAATGTGCCAACGGCTGCAAAACCTCCACATGGGGGTGGGACTAAAATCAAGGCCTCTCGATCAAGGAAGAAGCCAGAAGAAGTGGTACCTATTGATGAGCATGGGCCAGCAAAGAGAACTCGTTCAAAGACTAGTGCCACTAAATCATCATCAGGAAGTTTAAGTACAGGAGCAGTTTCACAAAAGGGGAAAGTATCTACTGGCACTAATATCTTAACATCAAATGTTGTCGTGGTAATTTCCGAGCCTCCAGAGCATGAAGCTTCAGAGAAGTATGATGATAGGGTCGACTATGGTATATATGACTAACCCTTGGCTTTCAAGTTATCATCTCCAATAACATCTTCTTATGAGTCCTATTTCTCTCTTTTTTTTTTAGAAGACTCGCCTTGCCTTGATCTATCTTCTCATGACAATGCTCATCCTGATAGTGCTGAATTTCAAGGTAAGTGGATCTCATCTTCGGTATCCTATTATTTGTAGGAATCATATATGTATATATATTCATCCTCTAATCTCTATGCAGGTGAACAAATAGGATCTTCCTTGCTTTCAAAATTGGTTGCTCACGAAGCTTCCGATATGGGAACAAAGAATAAGAGAAGTACCTTAGTTCAACTCTATCATAAATTGCTCTTAATGATATTATTGGCAAGTCTTGACATAGGTGTCACTTTTGCAGCCATGGCTAAAGAGGATCGACCAAGTCAAAGCTCAGCTATTCTTGATTGCCAACATGGTAATAAATTGATTTTTTCAATGTTTTATGAACTTTATTGCTTAACACTAATTTACGTGAAAGGTCAATTTGTCCTTTCTTTCTTTTAGTTAAGGGTGCTGGCGTCATCACTTCCTTAAATGAAGCCGTGCTTATTCGTCCTCTCGCCATTGAGAAAGACAGAATAGTGGAGATTTTGTCGAGCCCCAGCTTGGCGTCAGGACCCCTTTTTGACGATGTACGAGGGAGTGCGAACATTATCCATACCTTACATGGAGTGAAGGAGGAGAACATACCGTCATTGAAAATCGAACCCACATTATCCATTTTCTTTATCCATTTTCTTTAAGGCAGATGGACCAATTTCCGCTAAAGAAAATGTGGGTTCGATTTTGAAGCCTATGTCGAGTGCAGGATCGACTAGCGAAACGGCTAAAGGTTTGGGAATTACAAACACGCCTCCTTCCACCACGGTTGGTAGTGAGCATTGTGCTTCTTTTGCACCTACGTCCTTAGAGGATAAGGGTGTATTGAATCCTTGGTTGGCAGTTGAGAGCAGCTTCCAAAACAACACAACTGAAGATGTATATCGGGAGCCAGCTCGCATATTCTCAAAAAGTATTCCCAACAATGCTGTCAAAACAGTCACGTCGAGCAATTTGGAAGTTGTTTCGTCATGTTTTGGTATAGCGAAAATAGCGCTTCGAAATGCACGGGAGGCTGGCCTTGACACGTCCATGGTTGAGTCTACATTTGGTGCTATTTTTGAAATTGCTACTAAATACTCAGAAGCACTTAAGGTGAATGGCCGCGAGTTTTTAGAGGAGGGACTCAGAGCTTCACGCGTCACATATCAGACTCGCTTAGATGAGGTGTTAACTGTGCATGAAGCAGCTTGTATAAAAAAGAAAGCTCTTTTCAACAGTCTATCGGAATATAAAGTGCAACGGGAGAAGATTTTATCTGAAATTCTGAGTGCAGAAACAATGTTGCGTCAGTTAAAAGAGGATCTTGCACGTGTAGACACCTTTGTGCGAAAGTTGACATATCAGGAGGAGTCAAGCTCCCGTACTCTAGCTAGCCTCATAGATGAGCAAAAGAGTATTAAAGGTAAGATTGTTCATATCGATGGTGAACTTGCTGCCAATGAAGTCCAGGTGGAGGTAAAGACTCTGTCATTGGAAGATCTTCAAAGTCAATTTGAACAGCAGCTGGACAAGTTGCGAAGTTTACAGGTTTAAGCCTATATTTTTCTTTTTGCTCATTTGCACATCATCATTTTTTTTATGTGAATAAATGAGAGGAACATCAATTTCCGGAGACTAAATTCTTATTGATTTTAAGGCTCGATATTATTCTTTTATATCCCTTCATTTCTAACTTCATGGTTAAAGATCCCCAATACTCTATGTAAAGTGAACATGCATGTTGACTGAGTAACACGAGCTGGGGAAATTCTTTTTTTATACCAAGTAGACAGATTGAGGCAAGCTAGATTCAGCTTAAAGTGTCTTTTTTTTTTATTTTATTTGGCAACATATCTTCAAAAGCCACAGTCAAGGCTCACATGACATTTTGAAATGTTAAATTTGGAGTTTGGATCTCCAAGGCATAGTGTCAAAACTTTTGAGGTTCTGAGATTTAACAACATATTGCAAACTTTGAGGCTTGGTATCAAAACTTTTGAGGCTTCGAGGCTTGGTATCAGAGTTAGCATTATAAAACTTGACATTTTATGAACTTCGAGGCATGATATCGAAACTTTAAAGGCTTCAAGGCTTGATATCGAGGATCAAAATATTTTGGATTTCGAAGCATCATATCGAGGCTTTCAAGGACTCAAGCATTATATCAAAATCCAAAGACATTAAGAGGACATAATTTATGGATTTTTTTTTTTTTGAGGAACTTGGCATTTTGAAGCAGTATATTTTTTACTCAAAGGACGAAGCCATTTTGATGGCCAAAGGCTCTTTTTTCTTGTGCCCCCAGTTTTTGTAGGTTCGACCTTTTCAAAGATCTTTTTCATTTTCACGATCTTTGATAATTGTTTCCGCTTCGACTGATGCTTCTAACAATTCACCAAGGTTCTTAGGTGTTGCACTTACAAGCTTGGATCTTATCTGATAGTGCATATTTGTCTTGGACATGGTTGTCAAACTTTCATGCGACAAATTTTCTGGACATATAAAAGACAGGGCCCGCCACCTTTTGATATATTTTGAAACTGTCTCATCTTCTCCTTGCTTTTTCGAGCACAAGCGAGCTGTAGTCACCAAAGTATCAGCATCAAAGAAGTGATCTAGGAATTTTTGTTCCAAGTCCCTCCATGTATTTATCGACCCTTCAGGTGGCATCTTGTACCAGCCAAATGTTGTCCCTTTTAAGGTGCCAGTAAATAATCTTATCTTCAATGCGTCATTGTTGGCTACATGTCTTGTCAATGTTGGGCTTAGTAGGTCCAGACCAAGTAGGTTCATGGTCATGGGTATTATGGTAATTGTACCGGGACTTTCTTATTGACGAAGATAGGGTTTCTTAGGGGGTAAGAAAGAGAACATTATATATATGATGTAATGTGTAACCCATGAGATACACAGACAGACAGATAGACTGAAGAGTGAACCTAAAGGAGAGTCGAGTTTTCTTTCCCATGGACGTAGGCAAGATTGCCGAACCACGTAATTCTCTTGTGTGTGATTGTTTGTCTTGTGTGGTTGTTTGTTCATTCGATCGATGAGATCGTTTCCGCATACACGCGCACAACAAGTGGTATCAGAGCCTAGGGTTTACTAGGGTTAGATTGTGCCGCGTTGCGATCGACGGATCGGATCAAGGGTATTTGGATTTTCTGCGCGTGGTTCTTCGTCGCAGGAAAGTGAGATCATTTCCGATCTTTGCTGGACCACACGGATCACACAGATCAAATTTCATAATTCGGAACAGAGATTGGGTTTAGTTGATTTTTTATCATAGCTGGGCCACGAAGAAGGAAGAAGATTCTTCTGGGATCAACGTCGCCTGAGAAGGAACCTGTAGAAGCCGCATTCGTCACCGGACCACTGTGGTATCTTCATCGCTGCCTGCAATCCTGATTTGCAGTGCTTGTTGCCGCCGCCGGAATAGGACCGGCGAGTCCCCGGTCGCCTTCCTGCTGCTGCCGTGTTGTCGCCGGCCTTCTCCGGTCCCCGCCGCGTCACCATCTCCAAAGACAAAGAAGGAAGGAGCAGCGTTTGGGTTCAGTTCCATCGTTCTGCAACAGAACGAAGAAGGAAGATAACCCAGGTGTATTTGGGTTTAGTTCCGGGTTGGGTTCGGGTCGGGTTAACCTGACCCATTTGCAGAAGCCCAGCGCAGAAAGCCCAGCTCAAAACCAGGTCAGGTCTGTCTGGGTCAGTTCCGCCTGACCCGTGAACCGGGAAAGCCCGTTCCAAGAGCTGCTGACGTCATCGCCACGTCAGCGCCCAGTACGGTCAACAAGGGTTTGACCGGGATCGACGGCAGAAACTTGTTTCGTCGATATCTTGATCATCCGAGGTCAGATCGGAGATCCGTTTGTGCCTACAGACTCGTTGCGAGCAGATCTACGTAACTGTGGAAAAAGATTGGCAGTTTGACGGTCAACAAGAAAGTTTGACCAATCGAAGCGCAGAAAACTATTTTTGCGATATCGGAGCCATCCAGAGTCGGATTTCAGATCCGTTTTTTTCCAGCGTGCTCGTGGTGACGAGATCTACAGATTGGTGTAAAAATTGAGGTTAGTGATAGTTGTTTATATTTTCTTGATTATTAAATTGAGATGGAGAACAACACTGTGAACACTACCATGATTAAACTCAACCATACCAATTGGTTGATTTGGTAACCTAAGATGGAGGATATACTCTATTGCAAAGACCTCTATGATCCCATTGAGGGGGATAGTGCCCGACCAAAAGATATGTCTGATCCAGATTGGAAAAAGATGCATAGAAAGACCATTGGTCACATCAGACAGTGGGTGGATAACAGCATATTTCATCACGTGTCTAATGAAACCAATGCGAGAACCATTTGGATGAAGTTAGAAGAAAGATATGAGAAGAAAACCACCGTAAACAAAACTTTTTTTATTAGAAAGCTTGTGACCATGAAATTCAAGGAGGGTGGTAAAATTGAAGATCACATAAATGATTTTCAATGCATTGTGAATGAGCTGGCTACAATGAAGATGGTCCTTGATGATGAGATGCAAGCTTTATTTCTTCTAAGTTCTTTACCAGATACATGGGAGACATTGGTTGTTTCCGTGAGCAACTCTACTCCAGATGGTGTGTTATCAATGAGACAGGTTACTAGCAGCTTGTTAAATAAAGAAACAAGAAGGAAAACTGCAGGGATAGATAATGCACAGGCCTTTGTTACTGAGAATAGAGAGAGGAGTAAGAGTAGGGGACCAAAGGGGGTCGTGGCAAGTCCAGAGGTGGCAAGGAATCACAGACTAAGAAAAAGTCTGGAAAATGCTTTCATTGTGGCAAGGAGGGTCACATTAGAAAGAATTGCTCTGCCTTGAAGGAAAAGAAAGAAACCAACAATGAGCAGAAGAATGACAGTAACACTACTGGTACTTTGGATAATGAAGTAGTGATTTTGACCAGTGAAGTTGAAGAGTGTTTGAGTGTTGCAGATAATCAGGTTGAGTGGGTTGTTGACACAGCAGCATCCTACCATGCTACTCCATGTAAGGAGATGTTCACGACGTACAAAGCAGGGGACTTTGGCACTGTGAAGATGGGCAACACAAGTCACTCGAATATTGTTGGGATCGGTGATGTCTGCATTCAAACCGATATTGGTTGCACAATGACGCTGAAAGATGTGCGACATATTCCTGATCTGCGGTTGAATCTAATTTCCAGGACTTCATTGGACCGTGCAGGTTATGAAAGTTACTTCGGAAATGGCAGGTGGAAACTCACTAAAGGGTCTCTTATTTTTGCGAGAGGGAAGGCGTGTAATACGCTGTACAAGACACATGTGAAGCTATGCAAAGGTGTGTTGAATGCTGTTGAAGACAGATCCTCTCCAAATCTGTGGCACAAGAGACTTGGACATATGAGTGAGAAAGGACTGCAGTTATTGGCAAAGAAAGAATTGATTAACTACTCCAAAGGTACATCCCTTGAACCTTGTGATTATTGCTTGTTTGGTAAACAGCATAGGGTTGGTTTCTCTAAAACATCAATGATAAAATCTAATGTATTGGATTTGGTATATTCTGATGTTTGTGGTCCCATGGAGGTGGAGTCATTGGGTGGCAATAACCTTTTTGTCACATTTATTGATGATGCATCCAGGAAAGTCTGGGTTTATGCGTTGAAATCGAAGGATCAGGTGTTCCAAGTATTTCAGCTGTTTCATGTCATGGTTGAAAGAGAAATAGGAAAGCTCTTGAAATGTCTCCGCACAGATAATGGTGGTGAGTACACATCCAACCAGTTTAAATGCTATTGCTCAAAGCATGGTATTCGATATGAAAAAACAGTTCCTGGTACTCCACAGCACAATGGTGTAGCCGAAAGAATGAACCGTACTATTCTTGAAAGGATGAGATACATGATTAGAGTGGCACAGCTACCTAAGCCATTTTGGGGTGAAGCTATTCTAACTGTCGTTTACCTGATTAATAGGTCTCCCTCAGTTCCTTTGGATTTTGATCTTCCGGAGAGAGTATGGACAGGTAAAAATATTTCTTATTCTCATTTGAAGGTATTTGGATGCAAGGCTTTTGCACATGTACCAAAGGAGCAGTGTTCAAAGCTGGATGATAAGGCAGTGTGTTGCATTTTTCTTGGCTATGGTGGAGCCGAGTTTGGCTACAGGTTATGGAATCCAGAAAAAAGAAGAATTATCAGAAGTAGGGATGTGGTGTTTCATGAAGATCAGTTCTTTGGAGATATTGAAAAGACTGAAAAGTCTAAAGAAGTTGTTGATGGAGTGGTTGATCTCACACCGACTCCTTCTCCAGTGCAGACTATAGGTGGAGAAGGTGGACAAAATGATCCAAATCGTGATGAGGTGCAGGAGTTGCCAGATGAACAGAGTATTGAGCAGGGGGAGCAGTCTCCTCAGTCAGAAACCACAGAACCTCAGGTTAGGAGGTCTACTCGAGAGCGTCAACCATCAACAAGACATCCTGCAGCAGATTATATTTTGCTTACTGATGAGGGGGAGCCAAAGAGCTACCCAGAAGTAAAAACTCATGAAGAAAAAGATGAGTGGATGGAGGCTATGCAGGATGAGATGAGTTCTTTGAAAAAGAACAATACTTATGAGCTGGTAGAACTCCCAAAAGGTAAGAAGGTTCTGAAGAACAAATGGGCGTTCAAGGTGAAAAGAGATGACAGTGGAAAACTGATAAAGCACAAAGCACGGCTAGTGGTTAAAGGCTTTGCACAGACGAAGGGTCTTGACTTCGATGAAATCTTCTCTCCAGTTGTGAAGATGACTTCTATCAGAGTTATCTTGGGTCTAGTTGCCAGCATGGACCTTGAACTTGAGCAGATGGATGTGAAGACTGCATTTCTTCACGGTGATCTGAAAGAAGAGATCTACATGACTCAGCCGGAGGGGTTTGAGGTAGAAGGAAAAGAACAACTGATTGGCAGATTGAAAAGGGACATGTCAAAAACTTTTGACATAAAAGACCTGGGTCCCGCACGACAGATTTTGGGAATGCAAATACATCGTGATAGGAATGACAAGAAGCTGTGGTTGTCACGGAGAAATATGTTGAACGGGTGCTAGCGAGATTCAACATGGTAGATGCTAAGCCAGTTAGCATGCCTTTAGCTAGTCACTTCAAGCTCAGTAAGAGATTATGTCCTAGTAGAGATGAAGAAAAGGAACGGATGATGTCTATTCCATACTCCTCAGCAGTTGGGAGTCTTATGTATGCCATGGTGTGTACACGGCCAGACATTGCTCATGCAGTGGGTGTAGTGAGTAGATTTCTTTCTAACCCTGGGAAAGAGCATTGGGAAACAGTGAAGTGGATCTTCAGATATTTGAGAGATACATCAGATTTTTGCTTGTGTTTCGGAGGCTTAAAACCAGTACTTGAAGGCTTTACAGATGCTGATTTTGCAGGCGATCTTGATCGTCGGTTGTCTACTTCTGGGTACTTATTTACTTTTGCAGGGGGAGCTATTTCCTGGCAGTCTAAGTTGCAGAAGTGTACAGCATTGTCTACAACCGAAGCAGAATACATAGCTGCTAATGAAGCAGGGAAGGAGATGATTTGGTTGAGGAATTTCTTTAAAGAACTGGATTTGAAGCAAGGGGAGTATGTAGTCTACTGTGATAGTCAGAGTGCTATGGATCTTAGCAAGAATGCTACATACCATGCCCGCACAAAGCACGTTGATGTGAGATATCATTGGATTCGTGAGGTCATCGAAAAGAATCTCATGAAGCTGGAAAAGATTCACACTGACAAGATCCCTCTGACATGATGACTAAGGTCGTGTCTAAGGGAAAGCTGGAGCTGTGTTCAGAGTTGGCAGAACTGGACTCCTAGTAAGGGGTTCAGAGGCGTCTTCCCCATGGTCTGGAGGGGGAGATTGTTAGGCTTAGTAGGTCTAGACCAAGTAGGTTCATGGTCATGTGTATTATGGTAATTGTACCGGGACTTTCTTATTGACTAAGATAGGGTTTCTTAGGGGTAAGAAAAATAACATTATATAAAATGTAATGTGTAACCCATGAGATACACAGACAACAGATAGACTGAAGAGTAAACCTAAAGGAGAGTCGAGTTTTCTTTCCCATGGACGTAGGCAAGATTGCCGAACCACGTAATTCTCTTGTGTGTGATTGTTTGTCTTGTGTGGTTGTTTGTTCATTCGATCGATGAGATCGTTTCCGCATACACGCGCACAACAGTCAACACCTTGAAGTGACACAGATGTTGATAAGATGAAGTGCTTCCATCATACGACTCCAAATTAGGTTGCTTGAATTTAGGTGGAAATGGCTCACTATTCATCCAGGCCGGATATGATGGGGCTGATCGTTTTTTGGACAACTGTAATCCTTCATTAGCCCTTTTTTTTTATCATTTCTTTAACTTCTTCAGCTCTAATGTGAGGTTCCGCAAACTCATCCTCACCATCAATGTGGTCCCCATCTTGACCATCATGATCAATTTGCGAGGTTCGTTTTATCTCCTTACTTATTTGATCTTGTAATGAAGCCAACATTGCCATCATTTCTGCAAATCGCCTATTTGTTTTCTTGCATGTGTCGTGCAAAGGCGGATATAGGGTTGGATTTTGAGTATTCGGGCTTATCATCGTGACCAATCATGTAAATGGGAGCCATACTTGATTCTGATGAAGGAGATACCACTTTCTCACTTGATGCCCTCAGTGGATCTAATATCAAACATAATGTAGGCGGAAGGATCTTTCTTCTTCTTTCCTTTACCGACGACATTGATTGAAATAATTGGTTCTTCAAACTTTCTAGGGATCCACGTAGGAGTGACCTTAAATTTGCTGGCCTTCACTACACCAAAAATGAAAAATTAAAACGGATTACCGTTCCTAATCCGTGTGTTTCTAATCCGTTCATCCGTTTCTAAACCGTTCCTAATCATTAATCCGTTCCAAAAACATGAAATTGGAACGAATGAACGGATTAGGAACACACAGATTAGGAACGGTAATCCGTTCCAATTTTCTATTTTTGGTGTAGTGCTTGTGGGCCGCTCTTCTTTTCCTGCAAAGTGTCCATTAACATGCCCTTTTTGTGCTTGCCCCCTCATGTACTGCCTTTTCTTTAAATTTCACAATCAATTGAGGCGCCACATATAATCACTTGAGTGTTTCCCCATTATTTCAATTTGGGCCGGATCAATCATCTTCTTAGCCTTACCCTTTTTTATGTAACAATGGGCCTTGGCTTGCTTGATTTGGTGAAGGATCAACTTGAGTTTTGAAAGTGCATGAATCAACTTGGTTTTGCTTGTCATGATGATGGCCCTTACCTGGGTTGATTTGGTAATGGGATTTAATGGGCTTGATCCTGCATAGGTGGAGCCTTGTTTGAGTGGGCCTTTGTATTTCTGGCATGAACTTGGGCTTTAACTTCATGGGTTTGGGCTTGGCTTTTTTTTGTTGAGTTGGGGTCCATTGGACTTGGTTTTGCATGGTGCACGATGGATGATGATACATGGATGTAGTAGACAAGTCTAGGACATCATTGTAGGTGGAAATTACATTTGGATGTGGGGCCCACTTGTTCTTATACTTGGAGCTAATCATGTCAGGTGTGGTCATTGAGTGCGCAATCAAATTATTTATTCTTTCTTTATAGCTCTTATATAGAACATTTGGTGGGATGACTTGCTTCTTGGTGATAAAATCTTGACCACATTTTTGGCTTTGAGGTCTAAATTTCATCGACCTGTTCTTTCTTGTCACAATTTGTAACCCAATTGAACCTGGCAAAATTTTGATAGATAGTGGACCTCTCATATTCTTAGGGTGGCGTTGTGGGGCCTTTTCACCCATTATCACATTCCCTCCCTTAAGCAAGGTGAGAAGCTCGAAAGCATTTTCAATGGGTACTAACAATTGGTCCCACACCGAAGTCTTCCTATGCTGTTGTATCCGGTCAAGCTTAGCCACTTTGGTGGGGTAAGCGCTAGGGTGTGACCTGGTAACATCATCCCAAGTTTTAGTCTTCCTTACCACTCTAGTGGGGTAAGTGCTAGATACAAGGGGCCTTTGTTTCATTTTTGAGCGTCCATGATCCGTAAACCATACCGCTCTTGTGGGGTAGGCATGGGTGCATGGAACCGCAAAATTATCTCCGTCATTTTCATTTGACATTTTATATTTGATTGGAACTTAATGGATAGATCAAACTTGGATCCATTCAAACATACCTTATTTTGAAATTGATATGTTGATGGAGTATCAGCTCCATGGTTGGACGTCCCTTGCATGTCTTTTGGAACTTGGTAGTTTGCTAACCCTTTGTGAGCTTGTCGAGCATTAGCTAGCTGATCAGCTCGAAAATGAGGAAATTTCCCTTCTTTTGACACTGCACTGAGTTTTGGAGAAAGCAAACTTCTGATTTTCCAAAACTGCATTTTCTCCTTGCAACTCTTCAAACCTTCTCTTTGCAGTCGTTACATGGGTCTTGATCATTTGTAGGGAATTTCTTGCTTGGACTTTGGCTTCTAGAAAGGCCTTATATTTGGTATCGTCAAAGGTGACGACAAGCTTGAATGCCATTAATGAAACTTGATGGTAGAACTTGAAAGTTTTTTTTTTCAAACTTGGAGAGAATAGGAAACAGTGAGCCTAAGTCCCACCGGGTGTGCCAAATCTCTGTACACACAGAAATTAAGAAAATGGGGATGCAAGAATATATAAACTCATTTGTTTCATTCATACAAAAGGAGTTACAAAATATAACATTCATTCCCTCATTTTACATGAAATAAAGATACATACAAAAAAATGGGGACATGGCTCAAAACTAGGAAATCATGCTTCAACTCTTGATGAAGGCATGATCCTAGTCCTTAACCTGCTTTGAATCTTCTCTCCAGGAACAATCTTGCTATCTTGTCCCTATTTTCATAAAGCTTTTAAATAAAAGGGCTCTTATCTTTTTTGTGTTTTCACCCATCTCCAGCACGAGGAGATACTGCTTTGGTAGGGAATATGATGTAGAGAAGTTGAGATGGGAGAGATGGAGTGAAAAAAAAAGAACAGTCTTCTTACTTTTTCATCATTTCTCTTTCTTTTATCTTTTCCTATCTCTTCACAGTCGAACTCCTCCTTTTCTCCCTCCTTCTTCTTATACCAGGTGGTGGTCTTTTATAGGCTTCTTGGAGCCATCTCCAAGGCAGTTGCTGCCCCCATGTTCTCCACTTTGCTACCCATTTCCTGTAGCTTGGAGTGGATGGGCACCATCTGTCCTCTTCTTAACTACCTTGCTGCCATGTTGGCTACCCATTTCCCATGGGTATTTGCTTTTTCTAAGGAGTGGATACTCCTTCATGTTGATGTTTGTTTCATCTACGGTTCATTTCTTTGCATTACCTATGTGGCATTTTCATGCAAGGAGTGGGTACTCCTCTTGACTCCACCTGTCATGTGGGTGGTTGAATAGCCATTGAATGAGCAAAAACTTCCCCACTCACGTCCTTTTGACTATGTATTTGCAAAATGGATGGCCTCCCTCACATCATTGATGACATGTAAATTAATTGATGATTGTGCCATCATATGATTAATGGTCATATATTCATATTGGCCCATGTGTAATGGCCCACACATAATCTTAGGATAAAGGACCTAAACCCAATATTACATGGTCACAAAATTTGGTTTGGACTGGTCCCAACTTATTGCCACATGAATTTAAGAGAGTTTGATGGGTCATGGGAAATTAATTGGATAGAGATCCATTACTAGCCATTGGATATAACAGGTGGCCAATTACTAACTTGGGAGTGGACCCAATAGCTAAATGGATTTAAACATGTCAACACATAAGTGAGCCCATTGAATAGCTGGGTTTAGGCCCATCTAAACAGGTCCCGCAACAATGGGTCTTATGTCCCCATAGATTGTCATTTTTAGCCCGGGTCAGGCCTGGGCCATAAATTAGCTTTGGCTTAGACCAAGATTGGTCACATAGTTAGGCCAAAAATGGCTCTGCTCTACTCAATCAAAATTGGCCGTATGGACCAATTCATATGACTCAGGCCAGAAATTTGCCACATATTGGCATTAATTCATAATGGCTCGGGCCAGAAACTGGTCACAGATTGGCATGGATTAATTCATATGGCTCAGGCCAGAAATTGGCCAGAGATTGGCATGGCTCAAGCCAGAAACTGGCCACAGATTGGCTTGTATTAATTCGTATGTCTCAGGCCAAAAATTGACTTGAGCCTGACTCAACCAAAATTGATCATGTGGTTTAGGTCAGGCCTAGGCTAGAAATTAGCTTGGGATTAGACCAAGATTGGTCACATAGTTAAGCCAGAAATGACCCTCCTCTACTCAGTCAAAATTGGCCGTATGGACCAATTCATATGACTCAGGGAAGAAATTTGCTACAAATTGGCATTAGTTCATATGGCTCAGGCCATCATCAACAAAGGTTGGTCTCATGGCCTGGCTCAGAAATTGACTTGAGCCTGACTTAACCAAAATTGATCATGTGGTTTGGCCCAAAAATTTGGCTTGGGCTTCATTGGACCTGGGATGATATGGTTATACAAGTTGGCTTGAACCTATATTAATCATATTAATCTCCCTCGTGAATCCAAGAGATCTTGACGGGACCCACCAAATTCATCAGGGTACAACTCCATGCCATGTAGTGGTCGCCAATCATTGGCTTGGGGATGGGTCCGGTGGCTAAATTGATTTAGTCCCACTTGATCAAGATCATGCTGAGCATTGATGATGATGTATATATATATATATATATTTATTTATCTTCCAACATCCCCTTCAAATTTTTCCTCCCCTCCCCTCCCCACTTCCCAAACATAGTGTTAGTATTCGCCATGTGGACCGCAAACGAAAATACTTGAAGGGTTATGACTCCAAAAAAAAAAAAAGAGTCCCATCGTCTCTCATCTTTATTCAAAGTACAGTTCAGCATTTTTTCTTACTTTCATTCCAAACTAACCCCTTTGTCTTGTATGTTTCTCCGGTCTCCATTTCTTTACACCCGGTAAGTCTCCCACCTCTCTATATAGCTATATGTTCATTTAGATGATGAACTAAGATGATCTATCTAAATAACACAATATTATAAAAATTTGTTAATAATATAAAGATCGTGGGCATTACGAATAAAGCTTGTCTAAATATCTTTATCAGACATAGATCTATTAGATCAAAATAATTTATATTCATCTAAATAAGACTTACTAGATAAAATTATTTGATCATCAACCAATCCAACGGTTTCATGTAGGAAGGGTAGATGTGTAGAATATGAGAGAGTTCAGATCTGGTAAGGAAAAATTCCACGGTGATCGTGAGTAGACCATTCACTGCCCGCCAGCTTGCCATGCATCCGTGAGTGGCTGTCCATTCACGGATGCATGGCAGGCTGGCGGGCCATGAGTGGCCTACTCACGGTCACCGTGCGTAAGGCCACTAAGAGGATCCCAACATAATATGGGTAAGTACAAAGGATAAGATGGGTAAAGTGGTATTTAAGTACAAATAAGATACATGAGATCTTGTGGCGTATAAATAGATAGGTATATAAGTAAATGGGCAAGATGTTTCATGAAATTGATCTCACAAAGTTGTGTGGATTGATCAATCTAATGGGTTTAACATGAATAAGAAAAATGGGTGGATGGTTATATGATTGGATCTTTCATCTAATAGTATTTGTGTAATTCGTTAAAACCACCAGGTCCCAAAAAAAGGGGAAAAAAAGGAGAAGAAAAAAGGAAACCACTAGATGAAAGATCGACCATCCAATAAAACATATGGAACCATCAAAAGCAACAAACTACATGTACACAATTGGATGAAAAATACAACCATCTAACCATCCACCCATTTTACCCACGATGCCTATGTACCTCAAACCCACTAGATCGATAAATCCATCCATCCATCCATGTAGGATCAACTACATAAAACATCTTGACCATCCACCCTTATAATTATCTACCTAGGGCTACTTGATCAAGTTGGTATGCATCTCATCTTCACCTAAATGGAACCTTTTAGTAGGTCTCATGTAGATAGATAGATTAATTCGATTTTATAGATATTGGGTCCCACATAGATATGTCTATAGGCTTTAGTTGTAGACGACCCACAATTATTATATTATTTACATAATCGCATGGTATTATATAGGTGTAGGTTATACCTTGATTACACCATCCATGTGTTGACACCAAAAATATCACTTTGCCTCTTCAAGATCCAAAGAGCTACATGAAGTCGCAACCTGCCATAAATATGCAATGCTACTTCCAAAAAAATCAAATCTTGTCAGAATCAAACAAAAACTGCAGGATCCTTCAAGACAGCCAAAAGAGGACTACACAAGAAGTTTCGGGCCATTTCAAAATCATTTGGCCTAACTTCGCTTCTCTAGCAGCTGAAAAGGAGCTCCAAGCGACGAAGCATCAGAGACACTAAATCTTCGATCAGAGCCGATGGATGGTCTCAAAATACATCCAAAAGGCTCCACGTCAAGTTCCGAGTCAAGCCGACAACGTTTGACCCTACATCAACCCTCGAACAGCTAAATCAGGCCTCTCGACGGTGAAGCTCCCCGGGACCATGGTTTCCAAGACAGAGCCTATAGATCATCTTAAAATGACTCCAATAGGTTCCCTGTCAAATTTCAAGTCAATCGGACATCGGTTGACCACACATCAAGCCGCGACATCTTCATCGCGATAAAAACAAGTCTACTGGTGATAGGACCCCAAACGGCTTCAAAACTCAAACAAAAGCCTATGGTTGGTCTTATTTATTGCTCAGGAGGCTTCACCTCAAATTCCAGGTCATTCCGACATCGTTTGACCCAGTTTCAGCTTCTGACGGAAAATCGGCAGCTCTACGCGACAAAGTCTTCGGCTTTCTCAGAAAATTGGAAACTTTGCAAAATAAAATGCAAGGATTCTCATCAGGTTTTCTACAAGAAAATCAGGCTGATAAATGATCAAAAATGTCAAGGAAAAATAAAAGAGGAAAAAGAATAAAAAAAAGCAAAAAACGGACACAAAACGGGGGGGAAAACCCCCTAGGGTCGCCGGCGACCCTGGGGCCCGGGATCGCCGGGAGGGCCCCGAAAACCCCATTTTTCGCCATTTTTTCGCGATTCGAAGCGTCCGGCCTCTGGTATTTTCCAATATTCATACTTTTGAGACACCAAATCCTCTGACAACCGTAAAAAACATGGGTCAATCATCAAAAGTATCAAAATCAACATTGATCGCCACCCAGTCAACCAAAAAAAGTGTGCTTTCTACCCGACCGATCGAGAAATCGACAGGACAGATGGCACTGACCCGCTGTTGGCAACCAACACCTGAAGTTACATGGTCATCCGATGTCGATCTACATGAAGATCAATCGATGATCATCGCCAGAAGAATCCCAAAAGACGCGGCACGGCCCGCGACTCTTCAACTGCTCGGCGACCACTTAATGCGATTAATTGACTAGCTTTATTACAGTCATTAATCCATTTCTTTAGACGGCCCAATCAGAAGCAAGCATCCGGGAGTTACAAGTCAAGAAATTCATGGCATTTAACCCATAAAACTCGTCCCATCATGGCGACTAAAGGCAATTAAATGCCCTCAATCTCCTCCGGCCAATCAGAAGCCAAGAAAAAGGAGTTACAAAATAAAGAATTCAATCTTGTAACTCCTCCCTTTATGTAGCTTTATGACAATTAAGGCTCATAAACCCTCCTAAATGGCTACCAAAAAGCCTATAAATAGGAGAGCACTCCAAGAAGAAAGAAAAGCACATACAGCACAGACAGCAGAGAAAACACACAACAGACTGCAGAAAATTCGGAAACTCAGACAGAAAAAGGCATCAAAGAGAGAAAACTCTGCGGAAGTTCTACACCGACCACCGCTACAAGGTGACAAAAGTCCCTTGGGGGTACCCCCCCCCCCCCCAAGGTCCTTGCCTTCTCCTTCTGCCTCCAATGGCTTAGACGTGGCTTTTCAGCCCGTCTACTTGGCTTTTTATTGGACATAGGATCTCCTTTTGGTCTTTGTCCTCTAAAAACCTAAGGTTATAGCCGAGCCAAATGAATCAATAGCATCCTCTGTTCTCATCTGCATGGATGATGACGAAGTCCACATATGGCTTGCGACCGTCAATCTGAACAAGTCCTCCACAATCTCCTGAGAAGTTAGATCCTCCTTTCTTGCTTTTCATTGTAGTTTGTATTTTTTCAAAAGAGACAAAAATCACAACTCTTGTCTTTCATTATTGATAAGAATTGTAAATCGGCTATAAACGCCAAAATCGGCTATAAACGCCAAAAATCGGCTATAAATGCCAAAAAAATCGCCTTTCACGGCAAATCAAGAAAATGTCTCTTTTCTTAAATATATGTGCAATGGAAAACTTGAAAGAAGTTGATTTCCTTTTTACTTGCGAAGGTTGATCTCCGGATCACTACTTGCAATTCCAAGTAAAATAGAAAATCTAGCACACCCACACAAAAAAATGTTGATGCATGCCTCTGCCCCTCCGGTTATGAAAGGGTCGGACCCAAACGGACTCCCACGTCCGCCGACCTCGGTAGAACCGAGCGGAAGCGCCGGTCCATCAAGCTGGCACACCCGGTGGGACCTGTTCATTTGAGAACACGATGATAGAAATGAAATATTTGCATATCATATTTATTGCTCTATGCTTATACTTCTTTTCTTGATTCCTTGGCTACTTTCTAATTGGTGGCCTATGTTGGATTCCGCATCTAAAAAAAATGAGATGAGATTTTTTGGAAATTTCTAATTCTTTGAATTTATTTCCACTATTTCTCTTTTAAAAAAAATCGGATTTTTGGATTCAAAATTGAGAAACCTTGATCCTTTCCTATCGTTCATCGTGCTTGCAGAAATGTTGAGCCTGTTCGACTAAGGTTTTGGGCCATCGTTTCTCTTCGATGAGTTCATTAAAGATCTAGAAAAAAATAAAATAAAATAAAAAAATCAGATTTTTCATTTTAGATTAAAAATTGAGAAACCTTGATCCTTTCCTATCGTTCATCTTGCTTGCAGAAATGTTGAGCCTGTTCGACTAAGGTTTTGGGTCATCGTTTCTCTTCGATGAGTTCATTAAAGATCTAGAAAAAAAAAACAAAAAAAAAATCAGATTTTTCATTTTGGATTTAAAATTGAGAAACCTTGATCCTTTCCTATCGTTCATCGTGCTTGCAAAAATGTTGAGCCTGTTCGACTAAGGTTTTGGGCCATCGTTTCTCTTCGATGAGTTCATTAAAGATCTAGAAAAAAAAAACAAAAAATCAGATTTTTCATTTTGGATTCAAAATTGAGAAACCTTGATCCTTTCCTATCGTTCATCGTGCTTGCAAAAATGTTGAGCCTGTTCGACTAAGGTTTTGGGCCATCGTTTCTCTTCGATGAGTTCATTAAAGATCTAGAAAAAAAAAACAAAAAAAAATCAGATTTTTCATTTTGAATTCAAAATTGAGAAACCTTGATCCTTTCCTATCGTTCATCGTGCTTGCAGAAATGTTGAGCCTGTTCGACTAAGGTTTTGGGCCATCTTTTCTCTTCGATGAGTTCATTAAAGATCTAGAAAAGAAAAAAAAACAAAAAAATCAGATTTTTCATTTTGGATTCAAAATTGAGAAACCTTGATCCTTTCCTATCGTTTATCGTGCTTGCAGAAATGTTGAGCCTGTTCGACTAAGGTTTTGGGCCATTGTTTCTCTTTGATGAGTTCATTAAAGATCTAAAAAAAAAATTATATAAAAAAAAAAAGACATAGACCACTAAGGTTAAACCAACTGCGTTCTTTGATCATAGTTGATTCAAGAAAAGCCTTGTCCAGAGTGTGGAGACAGCTTGACTGTTCTAGGCAAGGGTCCTCCAAGCGGGTTCATTAAGTAATCCTACCCTTACCTGGGGGCAATTCTATCAATCGAGATTTCATAAGACCAGGTTAGGAGGCCTATGTGTACTCTCTCGTCTTTTAAATAAAATTTTTTTCAAAATAAAATTTTTAAAAATAAAAAATTTAAAATAAAAAATAAAAAATAAAAAAAATTTCAAAAAAAAATCTTAAAAAAATAAATAAAAATAAATAAATAAATAAATAAGATTTTTTTAAAAAAATCTACAAAAAAAAATCTTCAAAAAAAAAACTTCCGTCATTTTGGGTTTAGATTGGAGAAATCTTGGTCTTATCATTTCTGAGCACTGGCGCTCGCGGAAATCGTTGAGCCCGTGTTCAGATTGGAGTGCCTTTTCCTCTCTTTGATGAACCCGATATTGACCTTTAAAAAAAAAAAAAACTCGTCATTTTTTTATTCAAATCCGAGAAATTATGGTTCATTTCTTTCTGAGCACTGGCGCTCGCGGAAATCGCTAAGCCCGTGTTCAGATCGGAATACCATCTGCTCTCTTTAATAAATCCAATCTTGACCTTTCAAAACAGAGAATCTCATCTCATGGATGCGGTCTCCAAATATTTGTGTCTAGCAGTACGAGTACCTTTCAGGGTCTACAGTATTCGCGACCGGCACATTTGTAACTCTAACTTTATATTATTCTTACCTCGAGCAAGCTCTGCTTCTCGATAAGTCGAATTTAAGTTCACAATTGCTTCTAGCAGTCACTGGGATGCTCATTCTGGGCTTACCATACCTGCGATCAGAACAATTGTACTCTCTATGGCATTTTGCCTTCTTCATATTGCTTGGGTCATCTCCCCTCAAGCGATTTGAAAAGACAAAATCATAGAACTTCCCATTTGTAATGATTACACAACAGACTGCAAAAAATCCGGAAACTCAGACAGAAAAAGGCATCACAAAGAGAAAACTCTGCGGAAGTTCTACACCGACCACCGCTACAAGGTGACAAAAGTCCCTTTGGGGGTACCCCCCAAGGTCCTTGCCTTCTCCTTCTGCCTCCAATGGCTTAGACGTGGCTTTTCAGTCCGTCTACTTGGCTTTTTATTGGACATAGGACCTCCTTTTGGTCTTTGTCCTCTAAAAACCTGAGGTTGTAGCCAAGCCAAACGAATCAATAGCATCTTCTATTCTCATCTGCATGGATGATGGTGAAGTCCACATATGGCTTGCGACCGTCAATCTGAACGGGTCCTCCACAATCTCCTGAGAAGCTAGATCCTCCTTTTCTTGCTTTTCATTATAGTTTGTATTTTTCAAAAAAGACAAAAATCACAACTCTTGTCTTTCATTATTGATAAGAATTGTAAATCGGCTATAAATGCCAAAAATCGCCTTTCACGACAAATAAAGAAAATGTCTCTTTTCTTAAATATATGTGCAATGGAAAACTTGAAAGAAGTTGATTTCCTTTTTACTTGCGAAGGTTGATCTCCGGATCACCACTTGCAATTCCAAGTAAAATAGAAAATCTGGCACACCCACACAAAAAAATATTGATGCACGCCTTTGCCCCTCTTATTACGAAAGGGTCGGACCCAAACGGACTCCCACGTCCACCGACCTCGGTAAAACCGAGCGGAATCGCCGGTCCATCACCATGCATGTGGGCCCTACTATTAGCGTGAGACACTCGTGAAGTGCTGAGATACAACATGCAAAGGGGTAAATTTGGAATGAAATGAAAAAGATAAGTGTGTTGGTGTTGAAAAAGTCAACTTTTTAAACTCTTAAATGATAGTCATGTGGCAAACTGTGATAGGGATCTATTACAATGCAGCGCCGGCTGCGCCGCTGTATGGGTGAGGCATTATGTTTAGAGCGTTAATAGCATTTCAAAAGTAACTTTCTCACGGTTAGGCCTGAATCCGAAAAAGGATTTTTACCTTTGTTGCCTTGAAAAAGTAGATTTTTAAAAACTGCTTTTAGAAAAGCACCGTTGGCTTTTGATGATCCAACCGAACACATCCTCACATAGCATTAGTCGAGTACGTATGTAACGTATCCCCTGTTTCATTGAATCAGGGGATCACTGTTTCGACCTATCCCCATGTGCCATGTGTACAAAATGCAAGGTCAGCATTATACTTGCTCAAACTTCCTTGAAATGAAAAAACTAGAGGAATTTACCTGGTAGGGCCTCATAGGATCCTATACCACTTCGGAGGTGTCGTATTTACCATGGACACGAATAAAGCTCTACATGTGCGTTTTTTTTTTTTTTTTTTTTTTTTTTTTTTTTTTTTTTTTTTTTTTGTCGTTTAGCGAATGGTCGATATCGACCACTTTTATGGTCGATATCGACCATTCTGCGGGAACCCAAATAAAAATTAGGTTTTTCAGAATGGAGAAGATGGGAGGTGTCTGGCAGAAACCCCAGTATCTCGAAGAAGAAGATGAAGTCCACGATTCTTCAGGTTAGGTGCTACAACTTTTGTAATTTCCCCAAATCTAAATGTTCCCCATTTCAAAACCCTAGTCTCATATTTTGTAAAATTTGTTTTTTTTTTTTAAGATGAGGATAAACCCCAAATCGACGAAGATGTCGAGGTTAAAAGGATGAAGAGGCTTGAGGAGATCCGATCTCGACGGCCTTACCTAACAATTTCAGACGATGGGAGCGGTTGGGTTTCGATCTCTGAAAATCCCAAGCTTTTGGATTCTGAAAATGGAGTTTCTGACATGTCTCCCTCATGAAAACGGAGAGCCCGGTTTGATACTCCTTCACCTGAGCATGCTGAATCAAGGCCCTCAATCAGCAAAATTCCAAAACCCAATCCTAATTCGGAAGATACCCTCACCCTCACCCCAGATCGGGATTTTTCGCCGCCCCGACTGTCGCATTCTGGGGTGGAGTCATTTGATTTGAAGATGAAGAATTCAGGAAGACATGATTCGCCAGACCTCTCTCATCCTCCTCCTCGACTTCTACGTTGGATCATGAACGGAGGAATTTGGGGAGACCCAAGTCGCCGGACCTTTCTCCTCCTCGGCGTAACCGTCCTTTGAGGGGATCATTGGATTTGGAGAGGAAGAATTCAGAGAGAGTTTTCTCGCCCGACCTCTCTCCTCCTCGGCGTAACCGTTCGTCTATGGTGAAATTCGATTTGGAGAGGAAGAATTCAGTGAGAGGTGACTCGTCGGACCTCTCTCCGCCTAGGCGGTCTCATCCTCATGTGGCCTCTTCTGATTTTAGAAGGAAGAATTTGGCGAGAAATGGGTGATGCACGTAAAGTGTTTGATGAATTTCCTCAACCGGATGTTATTCTGTGGATGTTTGTTAGTGCAGTTTCGACCAACGCGCAATGTGGGGATGTTGGGTCTGGAAGGTGTTGTCATGGGTTTGTGGTTGGGAGAGGATTTGAACATGACATGTCTCTTGCTAATTCTCTCTTGAATTTTTATGCCAAAGTGGGTCACATGGATAACGCGATGAATCTGTTTGATAGAATGTCGAAGAAAGATGTGGTTTCTTGGAGCTCTTTGATTGCTGGATATTTGCAAAATGAGAATGCAGTTGAAGCTCTTGGTCTTTTTAGTGAGATGATTGAGAAGGGAATTGCCCCGAATTCGATTACTGTTGTTAGTGCTCTGCAAGTTGGGGTAGAGTGAGGGGATGGAGAGAGGTGCATTGGGTTGATTTGCCAACATGAGAAGAGAAAGGATGATGCCAGTTATAGTTGAATATGAAAGTGGACTGCTTGTTGTAAATTATGTAATGGCTTCACATTAGACATACTCTTAACCATTTCATTTAATTCTAATCATTTTGCAGTTAACTTTATATAAAAACAAGGAGCTCAATTTCTTGTGAGCTGGTTTCCTATTTTGTAATTTATATTTTAACATCGGTCTATTGGTTTAATGAGAAAGTGTAGTACCATATTTGGCTTCTGTCATGTGACACTCTTCACCAGTCCCAAGCATGAAGAAAGGAGGTTTATGTAATGGTCTGCTTCTGTAATTTACAGGTTTTGTATCTCCAAACGGAGCACTGATCTGTGCCATCATCCTTTTGTTCGTTTTTGTTTTAAAGTGGTCGATATCGACAATAAAAGTGGTCGATAGTGACTGTAGGTGCAAAAAATAACGACCCACAATAATGGGGGGTGCCTTAGAGGACTTACCCAAGTGAGATTAGGGACACCGATGCCTGCGCCTGGAGCCTGAGAAAAGGAAGGAGAAATGCAGGTCAGAGGACCCTGGCCTGGGCGGCGCAGGGCTCTCCGATGCCTAAGTTAGTATGTGAACTAAGCAGAGGGAGGAGATTTTTGGGGAAGAAGATGGCATACCAGAGTGGTAATGGCGTCCCCCTCTCCTTTGGAGCTTGTAGCTGTGTTTATGTAGAGGAAGAGGAGGCAAAGGGGTAGTTGGCTGTCTTGTCATAGCCCACTTTGTCAGGTACTAGGGAGGCGCGATCTCATCGTAGCCTGTCTGGTCCCGTCGTAGCCTGTCTTGTCCCGTTAGGCCATATCCTGGCGCCTTTGGAGCTGTGGAGGGTGATCTGTCAGGAGATACGGGCTATCCCCTTGTCTTGTCGCACGGGCCATAGCGTGCTTGAGCGTCCATGGGAGGACAGCTGTCAGTGCTCAGTACTCTCATCGATATGAGGTGCTTGGCCGGGATGCAGTGTCGTGCCGGGTGAGACCTGGCGGAGATGTAGGGCCATGGCACCATGGTTTAAAATCTCGGTATCGGTCGCGGTATCGGCCGGGCCGAAAAAACCGATACATCGCGGATATCGTCGCGGATATCGGTCCGTCGCGGTCGTCGCGGTGTGAATTTTTTTTTAATCCAAAAAAATCTGCAAAAATATTCAAAAAATCCAGAATATTAGAAAATGTTGGAAAACAATATTTTTTTCCATTAGTAACAATAATAAATCAAAATCTCGGTCACCTTAAGTTATGAGTCCTGTCTGTATCACTGTTCGCTTTATTCTCCAGTATTTTATATAATGCAACCATTATCGATGCTCATGATCAATAAGATGAAATATCATAAATCTGACATAATGCAACCACAATTTTTGGCAAAAACTCATACTTTTTTGTTCCAAAAGTATAGATCTATTTTAAACTAATACATTATCAATGCATTTGAACATTAATGTGAAAAAATGTAATTGATTTCAAGAAAAGCCCCAAATTTTGGAAATAAAAAAATTTAGATCTACACTTTAAAATACTAGATCTAGGGGAAAATAAGTGAGTAACTTCGAACCTAACTCAATATAAAGCCTTTTGGTTCATGAATTAGCATATTACGTACACAATCTTTACTACTATATCATTCCAAACATAATTAAATAGGTTTAATATCATATCTAGTAGTTTATGATAATAATAGACATCCAAGCACAAAAAAAAAGAAAGACAATTAGCAAAAGAGTCCTAGCTATCATGGTCAAGTAGAACATTTTTGTTTTCTTGAATTTTGATTGTCATTTATCTAAAACATGCGCTTCGCAGAGGGGGTCCGGGGGTATCCCACGGAGATCGGCCGATATTTGGGAATCGGCCGATATTTTCAAAATATCGGCCGAGATATCGCCACGGCCGATATTTTGAAAATATCGGCCGATATATGGCGATATTTTGGCGATATTTTGTCCGTATCGCCGCGACCGATATCTCAGCGAGATATCGGTGCGGTACCGACCGGTACCGGTACGTATCGGCCGGTACGTACCGGTACCGGCCGATATTTTAAACCATGCATGGCACTGTTGCCGAAGTGGAAGGGCCTGGTATTGTCGCCGAGCTGGGAAGCCGAAGTCTGGCCGAGCTGGGTAGCCGAAGTGGGATGCTTTGCCGAAGTGGAGTGTCTGGTCTTGCTAAGGCGTGCATTGCCGAGGTGGGGGGAGTTGCCGGGATGGACTTGCCGGGATGGATTTGCTGATGGCCCCCCCCCCCGGGATGGAGCACCTTGCCCAGGATTCTCTCACTACACCAAAATAGAATATTAGTAACGCTCAAGATTTTTGATAAGTAACGGTTTTTAAGTGTAACTAGTTTCCTAACGTTTTATAGGCGTTAACATTTTTTTTAAAGTGTTACATTAATTTTAATAAATTTATGCTTTTCCCTTCCCCACTTTTTTTTCCTGCTCCCGCGCTCTGCCCTCTCCATCTCCCGGTTTCACTTTTCATTTTCCCCACTTTCCAATCCTAAGCAAAACACTCCCACACTTGTCTCTCTCTCGGTCTCTCCCCAGTTCGCCCTCCTCCCCTCCTCCCAGCACCTCCCTAACTCCATCACCACTCACGCAAACCTCACCCTCTCCATCAACGCACGCTGATCCCTCCCAGGCTCCCACCATCTCCATCTCCGTTGATCTCAAAAAACCCATCTCTGTTATCAGGCGCAGACCCATCCCACTGAAGAAAATTGGCGCCCCCTTTTCCGGTCGTCTTCTCTAAAACCAACACGAGTTTGACCCCTTTTCTGGTCGTCTTCTCCAGACACGCACAAGGTCGACTCCTTTTCTGGTTGCCCTCTTCAGACGCATTTGCCCTCTTCTACTCTTTCTCTGTAACAGAGAATCGAAAAAGGAGGAGGTATTTCAGTTTGCTTTGTTTTTTATTTATCTTTATCTCTTTTATCTCCCGGTTGGATTGGATCTTGATTTCCATAACATGATATAGCTTGGAGACGTCGATTTGGTTCTGTGTAGTTCTGAGAATCCAACGAGGAATAGCTCTCCTATTTCGATGAACCTATTGGCAAAGGAGAGAGCAATGTCAGCCCCCCCAGATCCAGATCCAGATCCCGATCCCGATCTCTCACCTCCTCCCCCAGCCCAGCCAGCGGCCTCCTCCATCCATGCAGCAGAGATCCTCGCCATCATCCAAGCTGACCTGCCCTCCCCTGCTCTACCTTCGAATCCTCTTTCTTTCGACCAAATCCATAAGCTTTAAGCCCTTTTGAATCAGTCCTGCCATAATGGATTTAATACCCATCTCTCTCCTATGGTTTCTAATACCCATCTCTCTCCTCCGGTTTCTTCCTCTCCCCCTAATACTAGATCTTATGCCTCTCTCCTCTCTCAACCCCCTTTATCTCTCCCCCAATCTCTGCCCCCAACCTCTTGGATTGACGGCAAGCCCACAGTAACTATCCGTAAAACTATGATTTCCTCCAGCCAGGAATCTTTCTCCTATGCAGCGATTGGCAAACTCGAAGGGAAACGACCCTCACTGGAATGGGTCGAGCAGCACTCCAACCAATCTTGGAACCTACCCATTAAAAGTCTGATCTCCCTAACTGAACAGGGTTATTTCCTCTTCAGGTTTCACTGCCCCCAGGTAAGGGACTCCCTCCTATCTTCTTCCCCTCTGCCTCTTGGTCATAGAAAGCTTCATCTCCTACCTTGGTCTTTAGGCATGGAATCCTTCTCCTGGCCAACTCTGTCTCCAACCTGGATCAGGCTAAAAGGTCTTCCTTTTCAATGTTGGAGCCAACACATACTTTTCTCAATAGCAAACTCAATTGGTAATCCCATGCTAATTGATGAGATAATTGCCTCCCAAAGATTTCTGTCTTATGCCAGGATTTGCATAAACCTTGATCTCCAAAAGCCAAAGCCCTCTTCTATAGTGGTTGACCTGGCAGGAGACTCCAGAGTTTGGACCAATGTTTAAACCTTGCTTAGTGGTTGCAAAGTTGTCCTTGTCAACTCACTGACCAAGCTCCAAACTTAATTTGTGCGCATTTTCTTTTGTATTTAAAATCAGCTAATTTCCATTTGTAAATGACCTCATATATGGTTCTCTTTGCACCAGATACTTGGAAAAGCATTAGGGGCTGGAGTCATACCAGCAAGTGCAGTGCTTGCTGACAAGGATGTCATGCTTTGCATTCAACCAGGAGAACATGGAAGGTGTTACCTTTTTTCTTTCCCATTTCCCTCTAATTGCTACTGATATATGTAGCAATAGTCATTAGGCACAGTGACTTTGTTTCTCCTGCGATGATCCAACAAACAAGTAAGGGCTAGAGATATAATTGTCATCTCAAACATGGACCAAAGAGTATCCATTGACCAACACACCTATACAGGTCTGATTCTTTGTATATTTGAGCAAAACTGACTCCAAGAGCCTCTTCTTGAGCTATTGTAGTCACTTCCAACATCTTCGGATCTTCTCCAACGTCACCCCAACCCCAATCTGTAACTCAAGTTTTCCTTTCTTCTCAAATTGGAATAGTGATTTCATTTCTTCTTTTTATTTTTTTATACTCTGTGATGGAATCGGTAAATTGGGTTTTTTTATTCTGTTTTCCATTTTTCCTATGTGCTATGCAATGGGAAAGAAAAGGGTTTTAGTTGATCCTTTGATAATATGGTTAAAATATTACATAAATGATTGAAAAACCCAACTCTGATTGCAATTGGTTTTCTTTTATGGAATGGCTACCGCGAGGATCAGTTAATTCATTGTCATGCCCTGCTTTGTATTTAAGAGTTCTCTTTGAAATTCTCAACAGTGTGCATGCTATTTGGTAGGAATAAATAGGCCAATAAAAACTTTATTTTCTTATGAATAGAATTCTGAAATTTTCCATGACAGAGAAAAAATCTCTTTCAAGAACTTTACCATTTTTTGAGTAAATGGCATTGGTGAATTCTCTGCAATGCTCTGTTTTCTTGTGTAAAAATCTTTGAATTGTCTTTATGAAATTGAAGTTTGACTAACTAACTTATTCATAATTCCTTGAAAGAGATTTAAAAATTTCTCAGCTACATTCATGTAGTGCTCGGTAACTGTTTGATTAAATGCCAGTGAGAGTTTGAGAATGTAATGTTGTGTGGGTTGTTTGATTCTTTCTCTTGAGAGTTTGAATTGTTGGTTTTTTACATATTTTAATTATTTTAGATTTAAATTGCTGGGAGGTTCTAGGGTTTAATATAAGGAGCTTGGGTGGTTTTCTTTAATTGAAAATGAACTCTAATCCAGCATATACCTTACAGAGGATCAGGACATCTGGCTTGGTAAGTTGTTATATTATTTTCAAGAATTAAATCTTGTAATATAAATAGGCGCTTGTTTTCTTTATTTGAGCAAAAACTTGGTCCTTTAAATCAACACATTCAATTAGTGAATATGAGTGCTATACTGTGTTTTTTCCCCTTTGCTTTCATCTTTGACTCTTTCAAGTATATTTTCTGCTACTTCCTTATTTTATAATTTCTAACAATCTTGAGATGTTATATGTAGATGTGATTCTGAACTTGCAAAGCTACTAATGGAGGATGATCCGACACCTTTGATAAGTGTAATATTTCTTCACTTCTGATTTCTCATGTATTCAAGTGTAATATAAAATAGCCATTGGTTATTATTAATAAAATTAAATCTCCATAGACATGTGTTTGTCAAGATGTAGTCCCCATTTTTGACATTGATGCATTGGATGCTATACAATGAATTAAGAGAAACAACAACAAATCCCATCAGAACAGAAACAACCACAATATGATACATTATGGCATGGTCTACTTATTGATGACTAATGAAGTTAGCTCCAAAAGTTAGGAATATGGCTATTCACCTACTTATAAATACCTGACATATCCATATGCTAATATGATAAACCATGATCACTTTACCTCGAATAACAAGGGGCGCCCTCACGAATCTACTCTCCGTCAACTTCAACATAAATGATAAGATCATGCATCAAACTTATGATAAGGTTGAGTCAAATTCATGCACATGGGAGCCGATTTTATATATAACAAACTCTTGCACCTCAAATTGGAAATGAAAATAGAGATGTGTTAAAAGTTCTCCTCAGAAGAGCATTATTTACCATTAAAATCCCAGCACATTTAAGAAAAGGTCTTATTGCCCTAGCTCATTGGGTTGGAGCACACTGTGGTCCATTTTTCTGCTCAACCCTATCATGAAGGGAGATATATCCTCTTTTGATAAGCATGCACTATATGCTTGTATTCTAATGATATTATTAGTTCCATAGCCATGCCTTTACCAAGGTTATATAATCAAACCTTACTATCCCATCAGTTGCCACCAAAGAGCTGCCATAGAAACTAGAACAATTAACTATCCATTCACCACATGTTTCATCCTTCCTTTGTTGAATTATTAAAATGACAAAGAGATAAGCTTCTTGCCATAATTTGATTTGATTTGGTTATTCCATTTTCCATCGTTTGGAAATCAGTCATTTGTGGAGGAAAAACTGCATGTTGACAGTCAAAATGTGTATAAAGTTGGTTGATTTGTCTAATTTATTGTTTTCTCATAGCAGTTATTGTTATGGAGGGTCTTATCAACTTCTGTGTGTATGATAGCTTGCATTGATACCAAGGGAGATTTGCATCAATCCCTAGACAATCATGGGCCTCGAGCTCTACTATAACTAGGTCTTTCTTCATCTCCAGCTGCTTGGTTTCAGCTTTCTGATTGAATTTTTTTCTTATGATGCCTTTGGTTTGTGTTTTTCTGCAATCTAGGTACCATGTATATATTATTTTCCTTATCAATTCCTTGCATGTATCGACTTAATTTCTTACCAAACTCAAATGCCTCATCAAATTTGTTATGGTTTGTATAAGTGCCTATTTACTATCTCATCTTGGAAAAGCTACAACCAGTTTCTAGAGATATATATTAGTACAATGACCTGAAATTGTCGGCATATTATTCCACTCTAGGGAGTGGAAAGTAATAGGACCTATGGATTATTTAGCTGAATGTAGAAGGAAAAAATAGAGGGGTGGGTTAGAACCAATTCAGAGCTGGATGAAGTTTACTCTCATGTGAGAAATAGAGAGAAATGATACATTGCACCCTAGAACTCCTTTTCTTTTGTCCTTTTATTTTTATTTTTATAACAATAAAGTAATTTTCATTGATGAAAAGAAAAGGAAACAAAATACAAGAGAGCTTGTGGATTATTTAAGAGCTAGGTTTAGAATTTAAATGTATTTTGGCCATTTGTACTAAAGTTTTTTAGAGTTTTTTTTTTCTTCACCCCAACCAAGGAGGCCAGGACCCTGAGATAGCCCACATGGGAAGAAAACTTGCACACATGATGAATGGTTGGCAACCTCTGAATCATTTATAGTTAAGCAACAAACACAACGACAATAATAACTTCCAGCTTATCCTACGTACAACAGAGAAATCTGAAAATGTGGTTGAAAATATAATGCAGATTGAGATTGGAGAATGGAGGAAATTTAAAAGGAGTATACGCGTCAAAGAAACTTTCTCTTCACACCGCGGATTTCTGAAGATGCTCTTCACAAGCTTCCAATCAATTCTCTCCTCCACGTCTCACATCAAAGGTATTTCATATTCTCTATTTTTTTTTTTGGTTGTTGGGTATTTTTTTGCACTTATTTTCCTCCTCTCCCTCTGTAGCGATTCCAATTGTTTCTCTTCTCCATATCTAACTTCAAGGTATTTTTATTATCTCTCTTTCTTAGATTTTGTTGTTGGGTATTATTTAACCCTACCTTTTTTCCTGAAATGGGAAGCATTCTTTGTTGTGTTCTTGTTCAGTGGTTGAATAAATAGTCAAAAGATCTAAAAAACATCTCTTACTCAAAAGAAACAGGTAAAAAAAAAAAAAAAAAGCTAGAACAAAATCTATGACTAGGAGTTTTCTCTCCTAAGATGAAAACCTAGGTGTGGGCGTTCTGCGTTGTTTTTTCAATTGACAAGAAAAGCGTCATTTCTGCTCGAAATCTATACATTTTTTAAACCTAAGTAATACATAAAGTCATAAAAAAGCAGTTTGTTTATTGGGTTGACCTGATAGACTATTACAGTTATAAATATGCCAGACCCATCTTATTAGCCTCAAATCAAGACAGGGCTTCATCTCTGGTTGGTAAGGGATAGATATTGCTGGGCCACAGTGGACCATCACCAGGTCTATATATAGCCAACATATGAATTACCAATCACCATGTAGCAGGCATCATAGATGAGATGCGTTTCTTTTTTTCAAAGGATTTTCATTTGCTTTTTTTTTTTTTTTTGCTTGTTTGATGCTGCAAAACAGATGTGGAGCACCATTGGGTTATCCTTTGAGGCCTGCCAAATGCCACAGGTAATTCCCTTTTCACTTTCATAAGTAAATGCCACCAATGAAGTTATATCTTATCAATAACAAAATCCATTTATTTGTCTTGTGGCTGCATGTGTGTATTTCCTTTTTCATATGCATTAACTTCTTTGTTGTTAACTTATTGTATGGTTGTGTGTATCTTATCAGCCTCAAATCAGGACGGGGCTTCATCTCTGGTTGGTCAAGGATAGATATTGCTGGGCCACAGTGGACCATAACCAGGTCTATATATAGCCAATATATGAATTACCAATCACCATGTAGCAGGCATCATAGATGAGATGCGTTTTTTTTTTTCAAAGGATTTTCATTTGCCTTTTTTTTTTCCTTTGCTTGTTTGATGCTGCCAAACAGATGTGGAGCACCATTGGATTATCCTTTTGAGGCCTGCCAAATGTCACAGGTAATTCGCTTTTCACTTTCATAAGTAAATGCCACCAATGAAGTCATATATTATCAATAACAAAATCCATTTATTTGTCTTGTGGCTGCATGTGTGTATTTCCTTTTTCATATGCATTAACTTCTTTGTTGTTAACTTAGTGTATGGTTGTGTGTTATATTTATTAATGGCAGGGAAATTAGAATAGAGACGATGCTCAATTCTGCCAAATCTATTGAAAGCATGGTTAGTAATTCCCAAAAGGAAACTCATCTGGGATCTCTTCAACACATTTTGATTAGAAGATATATGTAACCTCCTATTCAAAATGTTGGAATGATTTGAGTCATCTAGATTAAAAAAAAATCAGGATCTTTGGGGCTTTCCACTTTGCCTCAATTTCATCTTCAATACCAATTTTCCCTTCTTCTCCATCCAAACCCTCATCCTTACCGCATTTCCCTCGTGCCTTGCACGTGCAGGGCATGACTAGTGTGAAACAAAAGCGCAAAACAGGGAGCAAAAAAATGTTGCAATTGTTAAGAGAAACAAGCAACATGTAACATGTCATATGGTGACTCAAGTATTTAAATTGGATTTAAAGAAATGGGAATATTACGCCTCATTATGGTTGACCTTTTGTGATATTTTCATCTCAAAATTGATAGTCATTGGAATTTCCAGGGTCCATTGTTTCTGATAGAGTGGGTGGATTGTTATCTACTGACACCAAGAAATGGTCGATGCCAGGTCAACTAATGGTACGATTAGAGTTGCAAATTACTTAATCATGATGTACTATCATTCAGAGTAGGCTGTGTTTCCATATCATGTTCTGTTTGAAACTTCGATTTGGGTGATTTGTAACTATTCCATATCTTGTTATCATAGTTGTTACCTAGGTTTGGTACATTTACAACAAGATATTAATTTTACATTTAACCTAGTGATATCGTACATATACAAAATTTTGAAACTTGAATTATCTAGTGGTGTATCCAGGAAATATTGGAGTCGACAGGAATTTGCAAAAACTAGTGTTTCAGTTCCATCAACAAGCGTGGTTAGATTATTTTGATGGTTTTTGAGTCAAATTATTACTTTTTGTCTGTCATAGTGATGTTTTTTCTCTTCTACCATGCTTTTCTTCCCTTAAGATTAATTATGGCCTCATTTGTCTTCTCTGAACACACTACCATACAGGAAAATTCATAAAATATTGGTATTTCGACTAGTCACAAATGTTATAAGTGGGTAGATAGTGATAGAAGGATAGTTCATAAATTTTACTATATGTAACATCAATTTTTAATTAGCAGTCCTTAAATTTTTTCTTATGATATGGGAAACTTTTTCTTATTACTAGGGCTAACATGCCTATGAAGCTTTCCTTCTAAATTTTTGGTACTTCTGAACTCAGATGCTTTTGCTGCTTTGTTTCTTCCATTCATCCATTTTGGAATTAAAATCCAGGTAGCAAAGGAGAGTGCAGATGTCATCATTATGGATGATAATTTTACTACCATTGTCAATCTTGCCAAATGGGGACGCTCAGTTTATATAAACATTCAGAAATTTGTGCAATTCCAGCTGACAGTAAATGTTGTTGCTCTGATTGTCAATTTTGTTTCTGCATGCATTGTAGGTATGTGGTTCCATAAAGTTAAACTTGTATTTAGTGGTTTATTCCCATTGGTCAAATTGGTCAAATTAGATAAACCCAATTGAGTTTCAGTTCAAGGTTTATGATGTTTCCTGTTTTGGGAATGAACTGGATGCACTGTAGTGTTGATTAATGGTAATTAATAGGGAGTTCTATAGCTGTTCTTCATGTTCCTTTCTATTTCTTTATATATATATATAACCCCTCTAACAGAGCATGCTCATTAGTGCTGCTTTATGCTAAATCAATTACTCATTTACTCCTTGTGTCGTACAAAATCTACAACAAAATTAGGTTTTTAAGCCTTACGGTGTAACTAGGAAGAAAATTAGTTGCCTTTCCCTTTCTTTTCTTTCCTCCATCTTTTCTAAATCAAATCATGCTTGTTATTTATAACAGGGAATCCATCTCTCCTCTTCCTCTTGAGTGCTAAGATGATGATGGGCAATATTAGCCTTTTATTGTCCTTTCTACTTTTTTTTTTAAACTCTATACTTCTCACTTTTGACAATTTCACATGTCTATCCATAAAAATATATAGATATAGCAATGTGGTAATCTTGAACTCCTCATATTGTTAAGTCCTTTCTCAAAAACTCCATGAAGCATTTGTTGCATCATATATGTTAATCTGTTTCTTTTCTTGCGAAGGACAGTGAATTTTTGTGGGTTTCTTTTGAAATTCTGCTTCATTTTGGTTTTTGTTTGTTAAGAGCCTGTTTGGATGTACTTTGAATTGCAACTGGGCAGATTCTTTTCCAGAAGAATCATGTTACAATCAGTACTTGGAATTAGCACTGATAGTTAATTGGGTCAGGAAAGTTAAAAAAAGAAAGAAAAGAAAAATCATCATAATATGTTTGAGAGTGAAAGATTAAGGGTGGAGAATGAAGATACACAAGGGGCTCTAAGATTAAAAAAAAAAAAAAAACTCTCCTTTGATAGAAAATGGTTAGTCACTAGTGGAAGGTAGGCCATGTTTGTTCTGAATGAACACCCATAAACCCATATGTCACAATTGAAAACAGTAGTATAGTGATGGTCAATCCAAGTTGTTTCTTAAGCCCATTTCTTAATCCAGTAACTACATGCAGAGCAGCAGAACAAATAATTTTCTCAGTTTCTTTTTTAAAGAAATGTAAAGAGTAGTAAGCACTGTTTGTGGCGTATGCATGTGTATCTGTATGTGTGAAAATGTGAATGGATGACATGTTAATAAGTAGAGGCTGGAAATGGATCCTATTTTGGTTCAGGTAGATTTGAGGTGAAAGATTTTAGTAGGGCTTTTAAAGTGTACTATAAAGCATTTTGACTTTTGGGCGTCAAGTGTGAAGAGAGAGAGAGAGAGGACAAAGATGTTAGTGTGAGCTCCAATGAATTGGAGGTCCATATTCATTTATGAATTGGAGATCCAACTGCCGCGAAAGGTGCTTAAACAAAGTTGTATGCATGTGTGTGTTTGTGGACATCTCTCTCTCTGTTTTTTTTCATCATTCCGTTTGCTTTTATGATTCTGTTTAGATTATTTATCATGAAGCTAATGAATGGGTATTTTGGATGCAATGACTGATATGTGTTCTTGTGCATGTTGATTGGAGTATGGTGTGAAGAAAGAATAATGTTTTATTGCTTTCTATTATAGAGACTTTACAAGGTCTGGTTTTCCTCCACCAAAACCATCTTTACTCACCTTGTATTTATTTTTTCTGATATTTGTTCTGATTGGAGTTATGTTTCACTTTGCTGGCCATTTATTTGATTCTAATAAGGTGCCACAGATTATCTATAATCCAATTTTAGGACATGGACATGAGTATTGAATCATGTGATTGAATCATGAGTATTGAATCATTGGGTTGTTTATATGAAGTGTTTTTTTTATCATGTACAGGTAGTTAGCAGGTTGTAAAAAAAAATTAAATGTCACACGTATAGGGGAGACTATGCCGAAATTTCGAGAAATCTTTTACATTAGAAATTTTTTTGAATGTTGTCAGGGGTGAAAATGGCTGGGAAATCTAACGGAGGGAAGATCAGAGGAAGAGCATCGAAAGATAATTCTAAGGTTGTGGCTGATGCAAATGGAGTGCAGCAGTCCAATTTGGGTGATAGATAAGCCAATTATTCTTGGAACAAAGGTTTTTCTTGCCTTTTCCCTACATATGCTTTTAGTTAGTTTTTCATTCATATACTACACTATGTAGAAATAAGTTGTACGTACGTTGTTTCATTTTCACACATTACATATACTAGACACTTAGTAGCCTAAACGAGGGTCGCATTTTAATGGGATAGTGTTTGCTTTCAAAAGTACATAAACCATTAGCTTTTTTAGAGCAAATATTATATATGTCACTTAGCTGTTTGACATGTAGAGAGTAGGTTTTGTTTTAACTCCCTGAGCAGCTCCACTTAATATTACATGATTTTATATATATGTTTCTGTTTTATCTTGGAAGAAAATATAGCAATCAATGGCAACCATTTGCTCCACTTAATATTACACTGATGACTTAATATTACACGCATAGGAGTTCTATGGATGATGCGTTGTTGAGTAGTACGTAGTGACTATTTTGTTCGTCGTTATTGTTAAATATGCTACTTGATGTCAATATGTTCTTTTGGTGATGTTATCTTTTAATAAAATTATTTGATTGTATGTAAGTGTGGGATTTCTTGTTAATGTTTGAACCGTGTAAAAGGGTATTTTTATATATGCAGCAGGTTCGGTATTCAGGGGTGGTTTTTGGATAATTTTTTTTTACATATGAAACAGTTTTGTAACGGTTATAAACCGTTACTAATTTGTGCGAATAGCAACACTTCAAAAACGTTACAAAAGATTTCACAACCGTTAGGAATGTTACGAATCGTAACACAAATTTGGTACAAAAAACCGTTACAGAGTTTATAAAACCGTTACAAATATTTAAGTGTAAAATACCGTTACAAAACTTATGAAACTGTTACTGTTTTATTAAAAATTATTAACACAAATGAGTATTAAAACCGTTAGGAACTAATTTCAGTAACTGGAAATAAAGCGTTACTAATTAATATGTTTGTAACGGTCTACAACCGTTAGGGATGTTTATAACATATTAGAAACGCCCAAATTGTGACCCAAAAAAACCGTTACAAATTTTTTTAGTAACGGTTTTGGACCGTTAGGTATGTCCTGAAATGCCGTAGTGTCTTGGGAATTTCCCCACACAGTGACAATGACTGTATTTTTTGTGTTTCAGTTATGTTGTCGATATCGACAATAAAAGTGGTCGATACTGACAATGACTGTGTTTTTTGTGTTTCAGTTATGTTGTCGACAGCGACAAGTTTTATGGTCGATATCGACCACTTTTCTCCCTCCTCCTCCCCTCCCATCTTCTTCCTCCTGAAAAACCCATTTTCTTTTTGGGTTCCCGCAAAATGGTCGATATCGACTATAGTCGATATCGACCATATTACAAAACGAAAAAAAAAAAAAAAAGAAGAAAAGCCCATACGAGGATCTCTCCCGTATCGAACAATAATTTGGGTCCCGCTGGGACGTATGCGGTCCTAGAGGGATTTTATGGGTAAATTCCTCAAAAAACTAAGAAAAGGTCTTTTATACAAATACATAAGACTGTTTAACAATCCTCTCCACACCTGCAACTCCTCCTCCTCCGGCCGCATTTCTCGTCAAGCCGGCCGGGACGGAAACGATCAAGAGGATAACACTGTAAGCGAACAGCGGCTTCATCGCCGCGGCCGCCGGAGTTGCAGATGCCGTTTTTCAGCGACTGCAACTGAAAATGGGCCAAAAATGCATTTTCGTTCATCATCTCCTTATCTTCTGCACAAACATAAAGCACCATAAACATATGGCTGGCATGCAAATAATATTCAAATTAGACTAAAACAGCGCCAACTGAAATGGAAAAGAGAAAAATGCTTTCTCTCACTCAGGTTTATTCACATTAAAAGTAGTGGTGGGCATCACTAGTTCTTTTAGGCCTGAAAAGCTTCTCCAAGTCTGGGTTCACATTGAAGGAAGCTTCTCCACCCACAAACGCTGCTACTAACCCGCCATCTGTTCCACCTCCCCTCATTCACAATCTGCTGATCTTGTCATCCACACCTACCCCACCGTCTTCCGTGGCTTCTCTGATCCTCTCACTCCAACCGATGCATGATCCGAATTGGGTATTGGGTTATCGGAATTTGAGGATTTGGTTGGGAAGAAGCCGATTTTTTTGTATCCCCATATTTGGGATAGATTGATATTGCTGAAATTGGATGTTGGGAGTCGGTTTTTTCATTTTTGTTTTGAATGATTTGAGGAGAAGATCTCTTTTTTGTGCTTTACTTTTGTTGTTATTGAATTGGGGTCGTGGCGAAAGCCTCTCTTTTTTTCTTACATGTTTGGATTCAGCCGGTGGGTTCCGAGAAATCGAGATTTGGGGCAATACCTCTAGGTCGAGTTTCTTTTTCCGAATTCATATCTTATCTCTTTCTTTCTGCTGTAGTTGTCGAGAGATTGCTTTTATTGCAGATTACGAAGGAAACCCATCTGTCGATTTGGGGAAAGTTTTTATTTTGTTTTTATCGTTCTTCATTTTCATAGAGCCAAATCTTAAATTTCCGGAGGTTTTACTGAAATTCTTTCTGTTTCTTCCTAAATTGCCTGAGTACCGATCTTCGTGCGACTTCGACAGGCACGACACTCACCCGGCGTCGATCGCCACCGGCCCCTACGTCCCGGCGTCGACTCTCGGCTACGCCTGCGGACTCTGCTGTCGTGGCTCCGTCCCAGCCATGGAAGGTCGTGGCTGATGATGAGCCCACTGCTAAAGAGCGGTGCAAAAGAACCATGGAAGGTTCGTTCTGGTTGAACCGATCCTGTTACAGAAAACAGAAATGGTAAGGAGAGAGGAAATGGGGGCAGGGAAACAATTTTTGGATTTGTAAAAGAGACCCTCCTTTTTATTTTTTTCATTCCAAAGAAGTAGTTGGGAGAGTGCATTGCTGACCTGGCATTTTATGCAGGTGGCAGCAAGGGATAAGTCGAAACAGTGATCCCCCGGTTTCAACGAAACAGGGGATCCGGATTCGCTTTAGTCATATCCACATTTATCGATGTGTTAGTCCTGTTTCTTTATAGGAACTCAAGATGAGGACGTTTGTGGGACATTTGTAAATTTCCTGTTTCTGACTAGGCATTTCAAAATCCTAGCCACATGAGGGTTTTGGGACATTTGCAAATCTCCCGTCTCTTATTAAGTATTTTAAAATTCCAGCCATATGAAAAGTCCCAAATAACCTTTAAAAATTTATAAATTTCACAAGTTTTATATTTTGGTGCAACTCCTTAACGCTCAAGCTCTAGGCCGGTTTATTTGTTAGAATTCAAGAAATTCTTATATGGGGAGTTTCTGAATTTCCAAACATGGTGGAATTCTTAGATACTCCCTTATACTTGAGCATCCATAAATTTTACCAAATTACAAAGGGCTGGAATTTCTAAATTCCCAAAGGTCATTAATTTGAGACCTTCAAGTAACTAAAATTCTAAAATACTTGAGAAGAAACAAGGAGAAGGGAGCATCTAAAATTTTTAACGTATATGAGCATTTAAAAATACCCCATATAAAAATTCCTTGAATTCCAAAAAAAGAAAGTCCCGTGCCACTCTCAAGCGGCCCAAAATCATTATCATCATGAGAGTGAATGATTAGGAACACTGATGCTCCTATTTCCTCACAAAAGGACACGTTATGCCCACAGGGAAACAAAGCCCATGATGTAGTTACATGAATTAAAAAATCAGTGTGGACTGCTAAAAGTTTTAAATAAAAAAAAATGTCCTTAATTCTACTCTGAAATATTGTGGTCAATCTTCAGGCACTCTGAGAATATGTACCCTAAGAACATGGGCAATAAATGGTTTTTGGGTCAGGTCCATAATGAAAGATGATTCTTTAAGGGCTCATTTATTATGAAATTTTCTTTTTCCCAATTTTAGGGCACAACTCAGTTGGATAATTGTTGCATAATCACATTTTCCACCCTCAAAAAAGAGCTACAAACGGAAAGTAGCATTCAGGGCAAATACTAACCGGCCCACATTAATATAGTTGAGAGCTCACGTAGGTCAAAAACATGCTCAAGTACAGTTCACAGTTCCATTAAAGAGAGGGCTTCCATTGATATCATCAGCTGAAATGCATTTTCATCTAACTTTAACCTTTTACAATTCTTAAAAAGAGAGAGCTCAACTTGGTATCCTCATCATCTCAGAGGCATTTTTGACCAACCTTAATATTTCCCATAGTGTATTATGCTTCAAAGCAGAACAGAACTTTTGACAAAACTTCATATCCTCTCCGTGGTATTTTCGCTTGGATCTATGAGTTATGCGGAACTTTTTTTTTTATTTATGAAACAAATTTTCATTTTATATGAGGTTGATAGGCCCTTGGATTTGGGTATAATAGTAAGTTATTTTTTGTAGGGTACATTACTCTTTTAGCTTCTCTCTTCTTTGGTCCTACTTTTTATTTATCTTCTTCTTTGTACCTCGTTTATGTTTTTCCAACTCCTTTAATGTAGGTTTCGTTACCGATAAAAAATATATAAGAGGTAAGTTACAAGTTGTTAAGCTGAACTGGTTGATACATTTATTTAGTTAAATGCTGCTCTTGGAAAAGAATTAGATTGTTGTGTGGGGAGATTTCCCGAACCACAGGATTAAGTTAATCACAGCCACCAGATCAAGTTAAGCATTCTCACGTGCCACCCTCACGTCACCCACGTGACACCAGGCTCGTCCCGGCTACCAGGACAGGAGGTCCGGCCGAAGTCGGACAGCTCCGGGCCTTAGCGCCGAACTGGTCCACCTCGGGCGTCATCTCGGCAAGGAGCACCACCACGGGTACCACCTCGGCAGAAAGCTCCATTTCGGCTAAAGAAGCCGAGGCAGAAGCCAAAGCAAGAGGGAACATTCACGTGTACCCTTCATCCCCCCACGTCGTCAGGCACGTGGAGGGATAGGGACACGCGCTGGTGGGACAGACGCGACATCCAGCCGCCCACGATCTTCGTCAGATCCCTGACAGAATCCCATCCAGCGGCTGAAGCCACATCGGGGCAGGGCCCGAGGGCAGATCCGCTGGTACTCCTACCGCCAAAGGCGCCCAACAGGATCTGGCCCAACAAGATGTGCATTAAATGCGATGTGGGCTGACCCGACGGGCATTTAATGCATAGTGGGCTGGATTGGACCACAATTAATGCAATGTGGGCTGATCATGACTTCTAAGTCAAATCGTGGGACCCACACCACAATATCTTCCAAAGATACGTTCCACACTCTATAAATAGAGACCCATGCCACCATCTAAGGTACGCCATTTTTTCTCCATACCAGAGCTGTTACTCTGTCTCTCTTCTCCCTCTCTTCCATCGTTCCAGTTCATACACTGACTTTGGCATCGGAGAGCCTTGCGCCGCTCAGGCCAGGGTCCTCTGACCGTTTGCTATTCCCTTTCAGGCTTCCGGACGGCATCCAGACGTTTCCAGCAGCCATCATCTTCTCGGATAAGTCCTATAAGGCTCCTCCTTATTGTGGGTCGTTATTTTCTGCACCTACAATTGGCGCCGTCTGTGGGAAAGAAATATCCCAGCCATCCAAATCTCTCAAAACCTTCCCAATCTTCCTAACCTCATCCTTTCAGAAGCCATGCCTCCGAAAGCTAAGAAGGGCGTAGAATCTTCAGGAGCAGCGCTCGCGCTGCCACCACCGTCAACGGAAGTCCCTCCTCAGGGGCAGTCCCGCGCAGTGCAAGGCGCGACTGCAGGCGAGGGCCGCCTGGGCTCCCAACTCTTTGTCGAAATCCCTTTCCAAGAGGGAGTCGAGGCCTCACTCTCAGCAGACGAGGTCCCGCCACCCGGACGCGATGAGCGTCAGCATCAGCGTCCTCGAAAGGACAAGGCCGTGGCCGTGGGAGAAGCGCGCCACGTTCAACCCCCCGGAGAGGTTCCCGAGGCTGCCCTCCTCCAGAAGCAACTCCAGAAGCAAAAGCGGATGATTCGCGAGCTCCAGCAGCAGCTGAGGGCAGTGCAAACTGCCTCCTTGAGGGAGGTCTCTGAGCCCCAAGGGAAAAAGAAGGGCGCTCCCGGCAAGGCAGCCCAGCCTCCTCGTGAGGACCTCAGACATCATCTGGACCAGAAACGGAGCCAGATTCGTGACGAAGGCTCGAGCAACAGCCGGAGTCACCATAGTCGCGATGGCCGAACTCATAGCCATCGCAGTCCGAGCCACCCCAAGCGAAAGTCCAGAGTTCAGACTCCAGAGGACGACGACGAGCAGGAGTGGTTCGACAAACGTGTCAGACGGGCTCTCCAGCACAACCTGGACATGCGGGACCAGAAGCAGCTCTGCGGCCACACTGATCTCGGGGGCTCTCCCTTCACGAAGGAAATCGAGCGCACCCCCTTGCCCAGGAAGTTCTCCGTCCCGCGGTTCGTCCCCTATGACGGACTGTCCGATCCATCTGCACACCTCCGACACTTCTCCCAGAAAATGTCTATTTGGGGAAACGAAGGCCACCTAAACTGCAAGATCTTTTCCTCCAGTTTGGGCGACCTCCCCCTGAAGTGGTTTTGCTCTCTCCCAGAGCAGTCGATTCCCAGTTGGAAGGAGCTCCAGCTCTCCTTCCTGAAGAAGTTCCAAGCATACACCGTCGTCCCCAAGAAGGAAGGGGACCTCATCGCCCTGAGAATGAAGCAGGGCGAAACTCTCGCCAAATTCACCCACCGATTCTGGGCGATATACGGCCAGATCGAGGGCGCAAGGGAGGGGATATCCATCTACGCCTTCCAGCATGCCCTGATCCCCGGCAGCGACCTGCGGAAGGACTTGGCCGGGGACACCCCAGAATCCATGTCAGAGTTAATGTCCCGGGTGAAGCGCTTCATCGCCCGGGAAGAAGATGAGATCCGAGCTAAGGATCAGGACGGGCATCCGGAGCCCGAACAGAAGAATAGCCAGCCTCGGCAAAGAGGCGGGAGGCCCTCCCAGAAGCAGGAGTCCAAGCGGGACTGGGCCTCCAACACGGCGAAGCCTTCGTCGTCCAGGTCTGGGGGCAATTGGAAGCCCAGACCTCCCTCCAGCGCCGGTCAAAGCGTCAATGTCGTCTTCAAGGAGCCGATCTACCGCATCCTGGCCAAAATCAAGTCCGAGCCGTTCTTCAAGTACCCTCCACCCCTGAAGAGTGAACCCACCGAAGGCTCCCGGAGCAAGCTCTACTGCGCCTTCCATAAGGGCAACGGGCACAGGACTGGAGAATGCAGGACCTTACAGGGGTATCTAGAGAAGCTGGCCGAACAGGGCCACCTCCAAGAGTTCGTCAAGGCCGGCGATGCCGGTGGCAGCGAGGGCCGGGTTCACCAGAACGCAGCCCAAGCTCCAGACAGCGAGGACTCAGAGAAGATCATCAACGTGATCCATCTGGCGTCCTCAGCTCCCGCTTCCTCGTCCCGGGGAAACTCTCAGACCCGTGCCGAAGCCAGGCGGGCTTCGCACGAGAAAGAAGTATTGAAGGCCGACCTCGCCCCGGCACCCAAGAAAGCCCGCCGCGACAAACCAGCCATCTCGTTCTCGGACCGAGATCTAGAGGGAGTCCAGGTCCCTCACAACGACCCCCTGCTCCTCACCATGAAGTTGAGAGACTTCACCGTAAAAAGGATCCTCGTCGACTCCGGCAGCTCCTCCGAGGTCCTCTACTACGACTGCTTCAAGCGGATGAAACTCTCCGAAGCAGACCTCACGGAGGTTCGTGCACCTCTGCTAGGGTTGTCCGCGACACCAGTCTACCCCAAGGGTAGAATCACCTTGGAAACCCAAGTTGGCGGAGCCTCCGTGACAGCCGACTTTCTGGTTGTGGATGCCCCTTCCCCCTACAATGTCATTCTGGGCAGGACGTGGCTCCACAAGCTAGAGGCAGTTCCTTCTTCCTTCCACCAAAAGCTGAAGTTCGTCCATGAGAACGAGGAAGGCAAGATGGAGATAGTCACAGTGAAGGGAGACCAGCAGCAGGCCAGGCAGTGCGTGTTGGCCGCAGTTCCAGCGGTAAAGGAGCCAGAGCGCGTTAACCTGGCCGAATTCGAAAAGGGCCTCGATGAGATCGGCAGGGACCCTGAGAAGAAGAGCATCGAGGACCTAGCCGAGGTCAGGCTAGACCCGGCGGACCCAGACCGTTTCTTCCTGATCGGCACCCAGCTGTCGGACGAGGAAAGGGCCAAACTCTCTCGGTTCTTGATTCAGAATGTGGACGTCTTCGCTTGGAACCCAAGTGAGATGCCCGGGGTCGACCCTGAGGTCATGTGCCACAAGCTCAACGTCGACCCCGACCACAAGCCAGTAGTGCAGAAGGCCCGCAGGACCGGGCTGCAGCAGACAGATGCGGTCGTGGAAGAGGTCGACAACCTGCTAAAAGCAGGGGCCATCCGGGAAGTCCAATACCCGGTATGGCTGGCCAACACGGTGGTCGTCAAGAAGAAAACTGGAAAGTGGAGGGTGTGCGTAGACTTCACCGACCTGAACAGGGCTTGCCCTAAGGACAGTTTCCCCCTCCCGAAGATCGACCAACTGATTGACGCCACCGCTGGCCATGACCGAATGAGCTTCCTCGACGCCTACCGGGGCTATCATCAGATCCCTCTCTATGGGCCCGACGAGGAGAAAACATCATTCATCACCCCCGCGGCACTTACTGCTACAAGGTAATGCCCTTTGGGCTGAAGAACGCGGGGGCAACCTATCAGCGCCTCGTCACGAAGATGTTCCAGGCCCAGCTCGGCCAAACGGTGGAGGTATATATCGACGACATGGTCGTCAAATCTGTGCGCTCCAGCGACCACCTGGTAGATCTCGGCCAAGTCTTTGACATCCTTCGCGCCTACAAGCTCAAGCTCAACGCTTCCAAATGCGCCTTCGGCGTAGCCTCTGGCAAGTTCCTCGGCAGCTTGGTGACGCGGAGGGGGATAGAGGCCAATCCAGACCAGATCACTGCCATCCAGGACATCAAGAGTCCCTCCACCACAAAGGAAGTTCAAAAGCTTACGGGAATGGCCGCCGCACTCAATCGCTTCATCAGCCGCTCATCAGATAAGTGCAGGCCCTTTTTCCAGCTTTTGAGAAAAAATTTGAAGTTCCAATGGACCCCCGAGTGCGACCAGGCATTGGCCGCACTCAAAACTTATTTGATGTCACCCCCATTACTCTCCACCCCGACTCGGGGGGAGATTCTGTATTTATACCTAGCGGTCTCGGATCACGCAGTGAGCTCCGTCCTCATCAGGGAGGACGAGGGAGTTCAAAAGCCGATCTATTACACGAGCAAGACCCTGCTCGATGCCGAGACCAGGTACCTTCTGTTGGAGAAGCTCGCGTTGGCTCTTGTCACCGCCTCCCGCAAGCTCTCCCATTATTTTCAATCCCACACTATCGTGGTGATCACGGAGCACCCACTCCGTTCCTTGTTCAAAAAAGCTGACTTTTCAGGGCGCATATCAAAGTGGGCAGTTGAATTGGGGCAGTATGACATACAGTACCGTCCCCGAACTGCAATCAAAGCCCAGATTCTGGCAGACTTCATAGTTGAATTCGCCTGCCCCAACCAGGCTCAGACCCAGCTCGGCACGGCACTGGGGGGCACAGGGCAAGAGCCAGCAGAAACAGAAGTCCAGCAGTCTCCCACCTCGGCATGGAGGATCTTCGTCGACGGGTCGTCCACCTCCAAGAGAGCTGGCGCCGGCATAGTTCTTCAATCGCCAGAGGGACTGGTCATAGAGCAGGCTTTCACCCTCGACTTCAAAGCAACGAACAATGAGGCAGAGTACGAAGCACTGATCGCAGGGTTGAACAGCGCCCGAATCCTCGGAGCCCAGCACCTGGAAATCTTCAGCGATTCTCAACTGGTAACTAGCCAGCTCGTTGGAGACTACCAGGCCAGGGACGACAGGATGGCGGCCTACTTAGCCCTGGCAAAAAAGCTACTCTCCCAATTCCAGAAAGCCGAGGTCAGGCAAATCTCCCGAGATACCAACACGCACGCAGATGCGCTTGCAAACCTGGCCTCCGCTGTTGAAGCAGGAAAAAAGAGGACCATCGAGGTCGGGTCAGTATCAAGGTCAAGTCTAGAACTCCAGTCATCTCGGCTTGTCCTCTGTGCTGACCTCGGCCCCAGCTGGATGGATCCAATCATTGCCTACCTGAAGGATGACCAGCTCCCCGAGGACAAGACTGAAGCCCATAAGATCAGGCTCAAGGCAGCCCGCTTTTGGCTCTCTCCAGAAGACAAACTCTACAGGAAGTCCTTCACAGGCCCGTACCTCCAATGCGTCCACCCGTCCAAGGTGGACGACTTCCTGTACGAGATCCATGAAGGAATCTGCGGCAGCCATATAGGAGGCCGCTCATTGGCCTACAGGGCAATCAGCCAGGGTTACTGGTGGCCCTACATGCAGAAGGACGCCCAGGTCTACGCCAGAAAATGCGAGAAATGCCAGAAGTTCTCCCACTCCCTCCATCAGCCAGCGCAGGATCTGAGCCCCCTCTCCAGTCCATGGCCCTTCGCTCAATGGGGCCTGGACATTGTGGGGCCCCTTCACCGAGCTCCAGGGAACAAAAGATGGCTGATAGTGGCTACGGACTACTTCACCAAGTGGATAGAGGCTGAACCGTTGTCTTCCATCACGGACAGGGACTCCAGGAACTTCGTCTGGAAAAACATCCTCACGAGGTTCGGCATCCCCCGGACCCTGATTTCAGATAACGGGACTCAGTTCGATTCCAAATCCTTCAGAGATTTCTGCCAAGAGCATGGCATCAGGAACCATTACTCCACCCCGGCATATCCACAGAGTAATGGCCAGGCAGAAATCTCCAACAAAGTGATCCTGGACGGCCTGAAGAAGCGACTGGACAAGGCAAAGGGCAGATGGACAGAAGAGCTTCCGAGCGTGCTGTGGGCCTATCGAACAACTCCAAGGAGGTCCACTTCGGCGACACCATTCTCTCTGGCCTACGGTATGGAGGCGGTCATTCCCCTAGAAATCGGCCTTCCTACCCTGAGGACAGAACTGGTCGACCAAGGCCGAAATGAGACGAACCTGGCAATGGAGCTGGAGCTAGCGGACGAACGACGAGAAGCTGCAGCCCTGAGACTAACCGACTATCAGCAGCGGTTAGCCAGGGCATACAATCAAAATGTCAAGGAAAGAAGGTTCACCACGGGAGAGCTCGTTTTAAAGAGGACCCTGCCAGCTGACAGAGAACCGAATGAGGGGAAGCTTGCCCCGAACTGGCACGGCCCGTTCAGAGTAGTTTCACTGGCAGGAAAGTCAGCCTACAAGCTCGAAGACTTGGATGGCAAGCCATTGCCGAGACCATGGAATGCATCCCACTTGAAGAAATTTTATTTCTAGGGATGTAATGAATCTCAATCAATGAAAACAGCCTTCACCTTGTCATTAACTTGTCATCTCTCTGACTGATTTCGACGAATTGGGCCCTCCGCCCTGGAAGAGACCTCGAGTCCAGACTCGGTCGATTCCTAAAGCTCCTAGCCTTGGGCTATGGAGAAGGCTTCGAGTCCTTACTCAGCCGAGATTGGGCCCTCCGCCCTGGAAGAGACCTCGAGTCCAGACTCGGTCGATTCCTAAAGCTCCTAGCCTTGGGCTATGGAGAAGGCTTCGAGTCCTTACTCAGCCGAGATTGGGCCCTCCGCCCTGGAAGAGACCTCGAGTCCAGACTCGGTCGATTCCTAAAGCTCCTAGCCTTGGGCTATGGAGAAGGCTTCGAGTCCTTACTCAGCCGAGATCGGGCCCTCCGCCCTGGAAGAGACCTCGAGTCCAGACTCGGTCGATTCCTAAAGCTCCTAGCCTTGGGCTATGGAGAAGGCTTCGAGTCCTTACTCAGCCGAGATTGGGCCCTCCGCCCTGGAAGAGACCTCGAGTCCAGACTCGGTCGATTCCTAAAGCTCCTAGCCTTGGGCTATGGAGAAGGCTTCGAGTCCTTACTCAGCCGAGATGGGGCCCTCCGCCCTGGAAGAGACCTCGAGTCCAGACTCGGTCGATTCCTAAAGCTCCTAGCCTTGGGCTATGGAGAAGGCTTCGAGTCCTTACTCAGCCGAGATTGGGCCCTCCGCCCTGGAAGAGACCTCGAGTCCAGACTCGGTCGATTCCTAAAGCTCCTAGCCTTGGGCTATGGAGAAGGCTTCGAGTCCTTACTCAGCCGAGATTGGGCCCTCCGCCCTGGAAGAGACCTCGAGTCCAGACTCGGTCGATTCCTAAAGCTCCTAGCCTTGGGCTATGGAGAAGGCTTCGAGTCCTTACTCAGCCGAGATTGGGCCCTCCGCCCTGGAAGAGACCTCGAGTCCAGACTCGGTCGCTTCCTAAAGCTCCTAGCCTTGGGCTATAGAGAAGGCCTCGAGTTCAGACACTCGGCCGGATTCCTAATATCTGGGTTTTTACACCCCTCAAAGATCGTTGCCGAGCTCACGCTTTAACAGCCATAACCAATGGAATGATGCCAGCGCTCAAACACAATACAAGCATTCCAGGACAATACACAGAAAGAGAATCAAAAAATGTTTGGATAATCAAAAAATTCCTTTTCATTTATTATGAACTGCTCTGTTACAAGAACTACATAGCAGAAAGAAGAGTACAGAAAGGAGGACCACAGTCCTCTGAAAACAGAAAATGGAGAGAGGCTAGGAGACTCTGATCTTCACTGACTCTTCAGGCATCACTGACTCTTCAGGCAGAGGGCTCCTGGAGGCTCTGAGCGATCCTGAACTTCACCGGGCTATGCAGCAATGCACTCTGGCTGGTCAGACCAAAGCATCGCACAGCCCCTCCAGTCGCAGGCCTTGGGCCCCGCTGGGCTCTGCAACACCCTCGGTGGCAGTGGGAGCGGCAAAGCTTGAAGAAACCTCGCGGACCAGCGAGGCCCAATCCCGCCTGCCGTACGACGGGCGCACAGGGCCGTGTCGGACGAGAAGGCGCCACCGTCCCCCTGCAGCGCATCCTCACTCTGCCTAGCCAGGGACGGATGGCCGTGAACCCGCGTTCAGAGAGCGCGTGGTCCACGGGGATTTCTTTCAGAGGGCGCGCAGACCACGGCAGCCATCCCCCCTCGGGGATAGCCGTCCAACGGCGCAGGGTTCCCCCCCGGATCGAGAAATTTCGGACACCTCCCAGGCATGATTCCTACTGCCATGTTCATTCCTTCTCCCATGGCGAGTTTGCCACCCCTATTTATAGGAAGGAGGAGGACTCGGTCTCCGAAGAAAGTTATGAGGGCGAAGTCTCCCACGCGCACTGGGGATGCACGGCTGTTGACCAGCGATCCCTATGGCGCCACGTGGAGACATCCGTCCGATTCCCTCGTCAACTGCGCCACCTCGTTTGTTGCTATTTATGGTCTCGAGAATACGGAGTGTCAGCATGACAGTTTGACTCTTTCTACCTCAAGGGCCACGCCACACCGTAAAGGCATTCAGTACCATTCAATGCACATCCAGAAATGGAAAAGAGACAAATGCAAAGAGAAAAATACGCAAGTGAAGAAGTCTTTTCATTGACAATGGAAAGGATTACAAGGCTGAAAGCAAAAGTAAAAGTATTACAAAAAGAACCACAAGGTAAAGCTACTCCGGTCTCGGCGACTCGACCAGGTCAATCACCGTCTCCAAGGGGCCAGAAGCTTCGGCCAAGACAGGGACCTCGCTTGGAGCATCACTGGCGGACAAGGCTTCGGCTGGCACCTCAGCCGAACCAGGAGCCGAAGTCTCACCCTGAGGCACGGCTAAAGCCTCGCTGGCGACTGGGGCATCGCTTGAGACCGGGGCAGCTGGAGCGTCGACAACCGCGGGGGCTTCGACCGGGGCACTGTCAGTTGTAGGTACGGAGCTCGGCTCGGGATCCTGGTCTGAATACTTCGGCAGGTCCTGATAGACGGGGTGGTCTTCAGGGACCCCCGCACGTCTCAGTGCGGCCAGGCATCCCTCCTCGAACAGGATGGCGGTGATCTCCTCCACCTGCTTCTCGTACAGCTCGGTGGCTCGATCTACCCCATCCTGGAAGGCGGACTGGGCCTCCTTCTCAAGCTCGGCGTTCGCAGCCTTCAACCTCGCCGTTTCAGCACGCAGCCTCGTCCCCTCAGCAGTGGACTCAGCCTTCAACCTGGCCAGCTCGGACTCCAATTCGGCGGCCTTCTTGTTCCTCGCCCAGAGCTCGCTTTTCATGTGATCGGCCCGAGACGAGAGTTCGGCGACCTCAGCCAGAGCCGACGCCAGCCGAGCAGATTCTCCAGCACTGGCTACCTTGAGCTCCTCGAATCCCTTCCGCTGCTCATCCAGCTCCTTCTTCAACTTCTCCCGCTCGGACTCCAGGCGGGCCATTCTTGCAGCGCTCCTATCCCTCCTTCCCACCACGGTTAAGAGCCTCTGCACGTTCTGCAAAAAGAAACAGAGTCAGGATTCGACCAAGGTATTTGAAGAATGAAGAGAAACGTTGCGAACACTTACCCGAATACTGTCCTGGATCGCCGAGACCATCAGGCTGTCATCCTCGTACCTGTCGTGCGTCTCCATATCTCTTGGCAGAGCGCAGGCCTTGGCGAGAGCCCCAATCACCTCGGCGTTTCCTAGCAACCGGTCTTCAACGCTCAAGGGTTCGCCGGAAGAAGTTTCCATCCTCGGCTTCCACGGTGCTGGGGCAGTTCGGGGCCCGGAAGCCGATCCGGACCCTTGTCCCGCCAAGATGAGAGGCTCGCGCGCTGGACCGACAGCCGACTTGCTGACCAGCGCGCCCTTTTCAGCCGGCGCACTCTTTTCCTTCGGCGCGCTCTTTTCGCCTCCCTTCTCAGCAGGAGCTTTGGCCCCAGGAGCTTTGCCCGACTCCGGATCGGCCCTTGAGCTCTTCTCCCCCGCTTTGGATTTCTTCCTGGGCGGGGACCCCTCCTTCGAGCGATCCGGCGAGCGTTGCCGGGCTCTCCCACTCGGGACAGGAGCAGGAACAGACGGAGCGCCCACGCCCACTTGACCCGAAGCAGCACGAGTACCAGTGGGCGACGGGGTCCCAGAAGACGCTGACCTCTGCCTAAACTTGGCAGCCAGGTCCCTGACAGCGACCTCCCTCGAGCTTCCTCCCATGTTCTCCTCTCGGTCAGAGGTATAAGCTTCCACTATCTGCGACAAGTCCGGCAGCCCCGGATCGGAAGTGGACGCTTCGGCTCCAGACGCAGTCCGGTCAGCAACAGGATCGGTCAAGGGGATTCCGCCGAACACCGCAACCGATACGGTCGGACGGTCAGGGTGTGTCTCGTCCGCCCCAGGAGCTCCGGTCCTGTGGTAGTGGCCGCGATACCTCGGCTTATACCCAAGCAGTTTCCAAGCCGACCTGGTTTCGTGCCCCTTGTACCGTTCGACCTTGTTGATGTCTTCGGTATTCCTCCTCCAGCCTTCGCTGGCAGCTCGGCGTCGCCTTGCACCCGCCTCTGCTCGACAGGCAAAGAAGAATGTCAGTTCGGCACCAATAAGATAAGCAAAACAGTAAAGGAGAAAAGCAGCGATGATTACTTGGGACTTCCCCAGGGCGACGTGGGACCGACAGCCTCCTATCTTCACCTGGGCCGAACTCCCAGTCCCCCGAGACACAGAAGAAATCCTCCTCGGCGTTCTTACTTGAATCCTCCAAGGCTAGGACGAAGCCCCTTCGCTGCGGCTTCACACGGAGATAGTATCTTCCCTCCCCAGCCTTGCAGATATCATAAGTATCCTCGATGTCATGAGGGCCTAGGTTGGTCCCCAAGATCTCGTTCAGTCTCGCTGTGCCCATAATGACCTTGTAGCCATTGGGCATCAGCTGGCCCGGGGCGAGGGACCAAAGGCTAAGGCAAGCCCTAAGCAAGGGGTGCAGTGGAAACCTGACCCCACCCTCGATCACAGAGATCAGAGGGAATGGCATCCAGCCGCCGTAGCAGCGATACAGGGCAGCGTCGGCAAGGTCTGCCGGTTTCAGGAGGACCCCCTCCGGAATTTGGAAGGCAGCCCTAAACTCGGCCAAGCCCTCATCAGAATCTACCCTGAATCTAGGGGTGCCCATGTCTAGAAGGGGTGACGACGAAGGAAAGCCCTAAAAATCAAAAAACCCCAAGAAAAACCAGACGAAAGAACAGAGCGACTTACGAGGACGAAGAGGCAGATCAGGAGCAGATCCAGGCACGTTCTGCGGTCGTCGTCCTCAAATAGATCTCAGGAACCAGAACGGAGATCGGAAGCCTCGAACGGATCTCAGAGATCAGAGCAGAAAGTGAAAGTAGGAGCAGAGGCGAAGGCGAAAAGAATCAGAAGCAAGAAGAAGAAGGGGACGGCCCTATTTATAGAAGGGGAAACCCTCATTTGAATACCGCCTCCGAATTCGAAGAGACACTTCAAAGCCCGTGCCCGTCAATCAATGAGACAGCCCGTCAATCAATGGGACAACGCAGTCGGCGCGGAAACTACGCGTGTAGCCGTTAGCTCGGTTCCAAAGGCGGACAGGGCAGGGCATTTATTGCTTTAAAGAGTTGAAGCGACACCAGGTAATGATCACAGTATCCCCAGATGGATTCTTCTAGCTTTCAACCCCTAAAGGCTAGCGCACTTCAGAGGTCAAAACCTAGGGGGCAATTGTGTGGGGAGATTTCCCGAACCACAGGATTAAGTTAATCACAGCCACCAGATCAAGTTAAGCATTCTCACGTGCCACCCTCACGTCACCCACGTGACACCAGGCTCGTCCCGGCTACCAGGACAGGAGGTCCGGCCGAAGTCGGACAGCTCCGGGCCTTAGCGCCGAACTGGTCCACCTCGGGCGTCATCTCGGCAAGGAGCACCACCACGGGTACCACCTCGGCAGAAAGCTCCATTTCGGCTAAAGAAGCCGAGGCAGAAGCCGAAGCAAGAGGGAACATTCACGTGTACCCTTCATCCCCCCACGTCGTCAGGCACGTGGAGGGATAGGGACACGCGCTGGTGGGACAGACGCGACATCCAGCCGCCCACGATCTTCGTCAGATCCCTGACAGAATCCCATCCAGCGGCTGAAGCCACATCGGGGCAGGGCCCGAGGGCAGATCCGCTGGTACTCCTACCGCCAAAGGCGCCCAACAGGATCTGGCCCAACAAGATGTGCATTAAATGCGATGTGGGCTGACCCGACGGGCATTTAATGCATAGTGGGCTGGATTGGACCACAATTAATGCAATGTGGGCTGATCGTGACTTCTAAGTCAAATCGTGGGACCCACACCACAATATCTTCCAAAGATACGTTCCAGACTCTATAAATAGAGACCCATGCCACCATCTAAGGTAGGCCATTTTTTCTCCATACCAGAGCTGTTACTCTGTCTCTCTTCTCCCTCTCTTCCATCGTTCCAGTTCATACACTGACTTTGGCATCGGAGAGCCTTGCGCCGCTCAGGCCAGGGTCCTCTGACCGTTTGCTATTCCCTTTCAGGCTTCCGGACGGCATCCAGACGTTTCCAGCAGCCATCATCTTCTCGGATAAGTCCTATAAGGCTCCTCCTTATTGTGGGTCGTTATTTTCTGCACCTACAATTGTGTTTCATAGTTTTTTTTATTGATGATTTACATATCTTTTTGTACCTTATAATGGATGTGCATTAAGTGAATCTCTTAAAGGTTGCTTAATACATGTAGATTTTGGAAACATATAAGATATTTTTCTGTTGTGCTTTTCCATCCGCTGCCATAATTAATTTTACTTTTTTGAGGAGAAAACGTCAGAAATTTCAATTACTTTGGAATGAGTTGAACACATTTTAATGAGCGGCAGGTCATCTCCTAATTTATCTCATAGAGTTTCCCATAGATAACCATGTTTCTATTTTTTATCCAGAAAATCTGCCGCTCGAAAGACATTCCATTCAAATACAACTTTTCTCTTATTTGAAATTTGAATTTTTTTTTATAAGATGACATGTACCAGATGTGAGAGAGTTTCTTGAGAAATTTCATTGATTCAAATTTTCAATACCGAACTGAAACCGAACCCATCTCACATGTCCGAAGACCAGAAGAGATAATTTTTTTAACCTATGATCATATTTCTCCCTTCAAAGCTCTCAACATTGTTTCTCTTTGATGATATTGATATTGGCATAGTTGCTGCCTTGAGGTCACTTCTGTTGTCGATAAAATTTGTCGATCACAGTTTGTGATGAGAATTTCGAAATGTTATTGGTAAGTATCATTCCTACACTTTCCTTGATGCAACATCTCAACATAAGAAATGACCCCAAGTAAAGCAATATATAGGTTAACTGCAATCCCTCTTTTGTCAATCGAGGAACATGCCTACAAACAGAGATCGATATGTTACTACATACCATTTGGATTCTCTCTTAAAAGCTGAATGACAAAAAATGATTTTTAGGAACTGTTGTGTCCTCTATCTTATAATTGAAAAAAACATCTAAGTTTAATAGATGCCAAAAAATAATGCAATCGGCCAACCCGGGAATGACTGTCGGGATTGGGTCTTTCATTACTTTGAACTCATGGTTACAATTTGCATATGGACATGAAAAAGCTTATGAGTATTATAATCCCCTGCTATTTTCAACCATTCATTTGATGGTCCCTTTATAGGCTTCTATGAAGCAATGGAGATCCAACCCATCAATGCATTGCCCGGCCGATTTTATGGGGCTGCCTACAGTCCAATCCTAGGGGTGTTTATTCGGCCCGCACAACTGTTTTACACCCGTATCTATAGGCAAGGCCCAACCCAACTTATTTAACAGAAAAGTTATATGTTTTGAAAATGGACTTGGCATGGCCCTGACTTTCAGGCCTGAACATTAAATCATATAAGTGGGCTGGGCTCGCACAAGTTTCTTCATGGGCAGGCCCATTACACCCCTACCCATTAGACCTTTACCTTTACTTTTCCATTGTTGACAGCACAAGTCAACGTCTCCAAAATTTCTCCCATATGGAGCCTACGATTTGGACTGAGCTTCCACGGGGAGTTAAAGGAGTGGGGCTCTACAATGGGCCTTACAATTATAAAATCCCCAGTTAGGTTTCATTTTGGTTATTCCATATCTTTTTAGGTTTAGACTCCAAGTATTAAATTTTTTTTTTTTTTAAAATATTAGAGAATGGGAAAGCGCTTAGTACCACCTTCCATGCCCGTTTTAAAGGTTTCAAATGGAAGGTTTTTGTACATGAATACCGACTCATGACAGCTATGAAAATTAGTAAAAATAACACCAAATAACTCGATTCCTTTCTGAAATAGTGAAATAGTTGATGAAGAAAAACAATAGCATGAATTGAATAATGGAGATGTCAAAAAATTATTCCTTTTTTCTTTTAATTAATTGACTCTTCATGCCATAGTACTTTTATATGCTTTTTATAAACTAATTTTACTTATTTAATCTTTAAGATATTTGCTTTTAAAATTTTAAATTTAACCATGAATGTATAATGAATTATATGTTAATAGTCATTTACATTCCATTAAAATTTTAGTAAATATCTCTATTTAAAAATTACCTCATGTGCTCATCCTAATCCCTAACTAAAATTTTGACACTGTGTTATTGGAGAATAGGCAAAATATGATGTTTCTACTCTCCATTTTACTCTCTCTTTCCCCCTTTTGTAAGGGATCATTTATCTTCCATGCGTGGTATATGAAAGTAGAATTCTTAGTTATTCTATTGTAGAATAGAACGTCACTATCAACCTCCTTTCCAACTACATATGATACATAGCAGAGACAACTTTAGCATTGTCACCACCAAAACCATGAAGAGCAGTTAGTTTGATCTTGAATATGATTCAATGTTTTGCTATTTATGATGGTTTTAGTTTTAGATTAGATTAAAAATCATTTACAAATATTATCCTTTTTTAATAAAGCATGCCTCCCATTTGCAAGTTGCCCTCATTGTGATTTTATGAATGCCTTTTTTTTTTATTGGGTTTCAATCTAACGGTGGATTGATGTTGATCAGTGTCATGTGAATGTACAACAACTTCCTGTTGATGCAAGGATTTACTTACATCCAAGTGGGATCTGCATGTGCATTATGCAGTACAAAAAACTTATATTTTCATGTCTAATTCATATAAATGTGCCCATTTATAGATAAATCAAGATAATCATGATTTTGACCCTAAAATCTCACTAGATCATAGCCCCAAAAATATCTCTGTCAATAAATTGTCAATCCGTCTTTATAATCCATAATCACCAATCTTGTCGATTGCTTTCCATCTTTCTAATCGATAATTAGCAATCCGGTGGAATCCTTTAATGCCGTGATAAAAGAAAAAAAAAACTCTGAAAAAGTAAATAATTTTAACATAAGTGATATGATCACTCTCCTCTCCCCATGCAATATCCATTTCCCATGAATGGGAAGGCATAAAGGTATATGTGGTTCTTCAAAAGCTAGTGACTACTTTTGAGATTTATATGCAATTGTTTTAAAGGGAGGTGGGCTCTGAAGCGCTAGTTATATACATATATATTATATTATTATATTATATATATAGTAAAGCAGCATCCTTTTCGTGGGAGAGCGACACGTGGCAGAAGGGGGCTTCCTGGGAGGATGACACGTGGCGGAACCTCATTCTTTTTGTAATGCCACTTCTGGAATTGCCCTTCTCTCCTTTTATTTTCCTTTAAATCCCTATGTAATGCAATCATGTAATGCAATCATTAAAACCCCATTTCAGCCCAGCTTCTTGGCCCGAATCAATCTTCCATACTCCAGATTCAATCAAATCCATCAAACCATGCCCAGATTTCAGCCCACCAAACCCGTCCTCAAACCTGAACCAAACCCCTCAAAACTGAACCAAACCCAAGACCAAACCCATCAAACCTGAACCCAACCTGTTCCTAAACCGGCCACGACCTGGCCCACGGTGCATGGGAGTCCCAGATCTCTGGACTCCCTCAAACCCCCTTAAACATCATCTCTCCCCCTCTATCTCATCTCAGATACGCATATCCTACCCGAACCACTCTCTCTCCCACATTATTTTCTCTTCTTCATCATCATCTCAGGCCAACCCCCTACCCAAACTCACCAGCGCGCCGAGCTAGCACTACGCAGCAGCCATCACACTCGCAGAACCCCTCTCCTCCATCACCCTCTCCATCTTCCTCGCGTGGATTGTGTCTCCCTCTCACCGTAGGACTCCGGAAGCAGGTAGGCCCTCCTCCTCTCCTTGCACCCATTGCATCTGCATCATCACCCCTCTCTTCCTCTTCTTTCCTCTTTCCTCTTTTTTCTTTCTTCCCTTCCTCTTCTTTCTTCTCTCCCTCTCTTTTCTTCTCTCACTGCAACCCACACCTGCACACACGCACACGTCTGCCCAACAACACACACCGCACCATCACATTTTTTTCTCTTTTCTTCCCTTCTTCTCCATCTTCTTCTTTCTCCACCTGCGCACCCCCTGAACTCATCTCTTTTTCTTTCTTCCTTCTTCTCTCCTTCTTCTCTCCTTCTTCCATCTCTGACATATGGCTTGGAAGTGAATGATGGGTGATTGATAAAATATAATTATGCGTTTCTATTCCCGTCTTCATTCAAAGTGGTTAATGGGATTATAGTCTTTGTTATTTTTTTATTCATGCAATGGTTGGCTCTAACAGAAGTATAAGAATGTCAATATTTTGTCATTATTCATGAAGAATTAATATTTAAGTTTTGATTTAACCATGCTTGACCTCTATCACCTAATCTTGGAGATCCCCATTTGACTTGATTTTAGATAAAGAGCATCGGCGTCATATGCTAAATAAAAAAAAATTGATTTAAGAATTATTCATGATTGCTACCTTGAGGTTATGAAGTTTATGTTACCAATCAATTGAAAAAAAGATCCCTTGATCCGCTATAATTGTCTCTTTTTTTTTTGTGCATCTTGAAATCCTATCTCATGATGGATGAATTCAGATTGTAATTTTATATTAACTTGCAATCTTTGATGGTGACTGTGCAAAATCTTTTGGTCGAATGTTGTGTCTGTGAGAAGACAATACTGAGTTCATACGTAATTTTAACGACTTCTTTTTTATTAGGTATAATAGTAGAATACTTACCTGTACTTGGCTCAAAATGAAGACTACCCCATTTTGTACGTACTAAACCTACCTAAAGTTTTAATTGACATGCAAAATGAACGGATTATGTTAGTATTAATGGCGTATACGTGTAAATGGATTCTGTTACTTCTTAATGCCAGTATCCAATGTCATTTAATGAATAATAACGGAAATATTGTCATTTAATTAAAAATCAATTTTTTTCTTAATATTTTTAATTAATAGTTGTCCATATCCTCAAAATGAATGAAAATAACTAACTATACTAAAAAAAATCAAGTTAAATATATATATATATATATATATAAAGCTGAATTTAACACATTTAGAGACAATCGGCTTGGAAGTGAATGATCTGGCCTTGGTTGTGCATGGGCACTTACCTTCAATTTTTCAAACAAACCCCAGTTGAAGATGCATATGATAAAAATGTTGTTGGTTGAAGATACATATGATAAAAATTAATTGCAACTGTTTTTTTAATTTATTTTCTCTTACACTAAATATCTCCTCACAATGATTTTTTATAGGTGTCTTGAGACGTTGTTTGGATCTACCCCAGATCAACCGTCATCAGGTATGTAGTTGGTATAACATTACTTTTCTAAATATGGTTTAGCCGTTTTTTTTTATTACGTTATTGAATGGATTTCAAACTTTGTATGTTCCTTTTAAATTTATTTTTTAATCATATTTCTAATTGTTTAAAACTTATTTTAAGAGATGTTTATTTCTAATTGATCGTATTAGTAGTAGTCAGAAATATGACATATAAATTCCTGGAAAGGTGACTGATTGGGTTGGATTGATCGCCTACAGATTTTAGCTAACCCAGAACCACATTCTTAAATGGGTTTCATAAACGACAGAAATCCAATATCTTTAGTTAGCCTTATATTACATATCATAATGAAGTGGATGTAACATGGAAGTTCAGGTTAGGTTGGTGGGTCATAGTAATAAAGTTAGTCATTTTGTATAGTCTTTGGGTTAGTTTGGCACAAATACCGAAAAAAACTGAATTCATCTATTAAATGGATCATTTGGAGAAGTTTGTTTCTTTCCCTTTTTATTTGTTTATAAGTTGTCATTTTTATCATCATTATTTAGTGTTTACTTTTAACTTAAATTGAGATTTCCCACTATGAATTAAAGGCTCGCGTCACGCTAGTTATTATATCTATCTATATTATAAGACAAAAATCAGTCATGCCATGTGTCTCATTCAGAAAAAGTCTAAAATTTTGACACTTGGCAGTACTTCCCTTAAACATTTAATACCCTATTAATTGGGGGTTATATTAGTATAACTACCCTCACTAACCCCTATTAATTAGTATAAGTAGATATTATATAATATAATTAGAACAATTCAAATATAAGTGAGGGTCTAATAGGGGTGGGGCCTCACATAAGGGGAATAAATTCCTTTATGTAACTAATCACAAATATATAAATATAAGAACACATTGAACCCATGCTGCTCCAAAATATGGCCCGGGCAGCATGGGTTCAATTTGTTCTTACTAAGTTTCATATTAATTATTTTCTTTTCACCCAATAAATTCTCTTTAAATAAGGGAAATAAATTTCCTTGCGTAACTAATCACACATATAAATATAAGAACACATTGAACCCATGCTGCTCCAAAATATGGCCCGGACAGCATGGGTTCAATTTGTTCTTATCAAGTTTCATATTAATTTTTTTCTTTTTACCCAATGAATTCTCTTTATTATAATTTATTATAATTTTTAGTTAAGTTTGCCACAAAGTTTAAATGATCTTAGTTTATTTTCCTAACCGATCAAAGGGGATCGCAATTTGATGTAAGAATATAGTAATATTTTTAGACTCGGGCTTAGCACGGGTCTTTCTTGCTAGTTATATATTATATATATTAAAGCAAATGTGGAGGTGGGCTGTGAGGGGTGCCACCTCATCCCTAAAAAGTCTCTCATTTAAAAGAAATATACACAAAAAACCCACATTATTTTAAGGTGTCACCTCACTTTGGGCTACTATTTCGCTCCTAAAACCTCTCTCATAAGAGATTTTTATGAACGTTTGAATTTGAGTCCTATTTCTTGCCATTATCCAAATTATAAGCAAATCTTTACAGCCGGTTTGTTTTCTTTTTCTTAGATCTTCAATCATCAATGGGTCCCATGTTAAATATGTTTTGTGGGCCCTACCGATGAATGAATTCCAAGCTGTTGCTCATTTACTTTATTTTCAGTTTTTTCCCCTAAATGGATGGTTCCAGTAGTGGGCACCAGTACGTATTAAATATATTTCAAGATTGGACTCCCGTATTGGATGAAACCCCAATGGCCTTCTCTTAACCCCTTTTTTCTAAGAGTGGGCCCCACTGATGGAGGGAGGCAAGCATGTTGGCCATTGTCTGGTTTCTTAATGGATACAAATCAATTAGTGGGCCCCACACATTTAACTTATTTATGTAGTGGGGCCCACTCATGGATTAATATAGCTCATTTACTCTCCTTTCAGTTTTTTTTTCCCAAATGGATGATTCCAGCAGTGGGCACCAGTTCGTATTAAATATATTTCAAGATTGGGCTCCAGTATTGGATGAAATCCTAATGGCCTTCTCTTAACCCTTTTTTTTTCCAAGAGTGGGCCGCACTGATGGAGGGAGGCAAGCCCCGTTGTCTGGTTTCTTAATGGATGGAAATCAATTAGTGGGCACCGCACATTTAATATATTATAAAATAAAGTAATGGTCAATGCCTTTATATACAAGGGGTCATCGTATTATGTAAATTTACTTTATTTTATATTTATTTTCATACAAATAATTTTTTCTTAATATTCAAAGATAATAATAAAACTTATTTTATATTTATTTTATCTTAACAATATTTCAAAAGAATTCTTAAATTTTAACATATTTTGATTTTTTGCCCGAGCTTAGCACGGGCGTTTGTTGCTAGTTTTATATATTAAAGCAAAGGGGGAGGTAGGGTGTGAGGGGTGCCACACCATCCCTAAAAAGTCTCTCCTTTCAAAGAAATATGCATAAAAATCCCACATTGTTTTAAGGTGCCACCTCACTTTGGGTTACTCTTTCTCTGCTAAAACCTCTCTCATAAGAGATTTTTATGAACGTTTGAATTTGAGTCCTATTTCTTGCCATTATCCAAATTATAAGCAAATCTTTACAATCGGTTTGTTTTCTTTTCCTTAGATCTTCAGTCATCAATGGGTTCCATGTTAAATATGTATTGTAGGCCCTACCGATGAATGAAATCCAAGCTGTTGATCATTTACTTCCCTTTAAGTTTTTTTCCCAAATGGATGGTTCCAGTAGTGGGCACCGGTTCGTATTAAATATATTTCAGGATTGGACTCCCGTATTAGATGAAATCCCAATGGCCTTCTCTTAACCCCTTTTTTCTAAGAGTGGGCCCCACTGAAGGAGGGAGGCAAGCCTGTTGGTCGTTATCTAATTTCTTAATTGATGCAAATCAATTAGTGGGCCCCACACATTTAACTTATTTCTGCAGTGGGACCCACTCATGGATTAATATAGATCATTTACTCTCTTTTCAGTTTTTTTCCTAAATGGACGGTTCCAGTAGTGGGCTCCAGCTCGTATTAAATATATTTCAAGATTAGAGTCCAGTATTGGATGAAATCCCAATGGCCTTCTCTTAACCCCTTTTTTCCAAGACTGGGCCCCACTGATGGAGGGAGGCAAGCCCCGTTGTCTGGTTTCTTAATGGATGCAAATCAATTAGTGGGCCCCGCACATTTAACTTATTTCTGCAGTGGGACCCACTCATGGATTATGCATAGATATTAGTTTTAGGTCAATATGTATCCGTAGTGGGCAATCAGACTGGGTTGGTTTCATACACAAGCTTAATTTTTTTTATAATTGTTAGGATGTCATTTGTGTGCCCATGAGGTAGAACTATTAGAAACATACTTTGATGACTCATATCTATATCCACGTACACTCATCCCATGCAATATACATCTTTTATGTTTTTTTTCTTCTCTTACACTTGTTCGCCCCCCTCTCTTTCAAATTTTTTTTTCTTATATTATCAATCATCTGTGGGGGCCAATTGTTCCATCACCATAAATCCAGATGTGGTGTGTGGCCCATTGAGGATGAAATCATTTGATTTCCATTTCCTTTCTTCTTATCTTCCCTTTTTGGATGCAGAGCCATCAGTGGGTTCCACACGTTAAAAACATTTCAAGGGTAGCCCCCACTGATGGATCAAACACGTTAAGTTTTTTATCCCTTTCTTTTGGTTCTTTTTAGTAGATGTAGATCCATCCGGCTTGTTTTCTTTTCTTATATTTTCAATCATCATTGGTATAATATACCCGTAAATGAGATGATTGTAATGGTCAATGCCTTTAAATTCAAGGGGTCATCGTGTTATGTAAATTTACTTTATTTTATATTTATTTTCATACATAGAAAATTTTTTAATATTTAAAGATAATAAAAAACTTATTTTATATTTATTTTATCTTAACAATATTTTAAAAAAATTCTTAAATTTTAACATATTTTGATTTTTTGCCCGGGCTTAGCACGGGCGTTTGTTGCTAGTAGTAATATATAGTAAAGCAGCACCCTTTTCGTGGGAGAGCGACACATGGTATGGTTTGGCAGTGACATGTGGCACACTTATATCTTCACATCATTCAAAAAAATTATTTTTTTTATTATCCCGAAAATTTCTTCCTTTATTATACTTATAGAAGTAAGTAGATAATAACAAGTCAACATCACCACTATCCAATTACTACAACCAATGAAGATCCGTTCTTGCCATACCATAATATCACAAGGTTTCCTATTAAGATGTCCTAAAAATTCCTAATATCTACCTAATATCCCCCTAAAATCTATCTTATGTCTTTCCTTCTCTATCCTATCTACTTAATCTCCTATTCTCTCTCACCTACGGTTTGTATGCTATATCACCAAAAGTTCAATAAATCTGAAACTTATCTAGTGATCCGTTATTCAAGACGCATGATTTAATAATTTAACTCATTCAGAACGGTTGAGATTTGCATCCATCAAACGCCCTATGATAAGCGGGACACCTCAAAAAGAAGTCACATTTATGGGACATTACACGGTGCAATTCAAGACCAGCAATAATTTATGATCAAGACTATTGATAGGTTTCTCAAAATCTTATAAGTACTTTGAAGATGGTGGACATAGTAAAATCAATTGTTTTAGCATAAAAGCAATTATACTGTGATAGGAAATATTAGGACGTGATGACAATCCAATCAACTCCAATTTACTATATTATTCTTTTATATAAGAAATTTATTTTTTGGCTCTTTCTTCTTTAATCATTTAGTATTCCAGCCCCTCACTTGGACTGCTCCAACCCCTTCTCCATTCTAGAGAATTGCTCCTTTGCATACCCTACTCTCTCCACTTCCAACCTCAATAGTTTGCTGTCAGCTGCTTTGCCTAAAGCTAAGAGGATCACCCCTGAACTAGTATCTGTCACAGCCTCAACCCCTACCACATCCATTTCCCTTAATCCTCCTCCCTCTCTTCCCAACCATGCAATCCATAACGACATCTCCCTAGTGGTTGATCTCTCGCCTTTTAAGGTGATAACAAGAAAGAAATCCAAAGGCAAGTCAAAGAATCCCCCTGGCACTTCCCCCTCTCCAAGTGTTTAATGGTTAAAGTTATCTATTGGAACTGTAGGGGGATATGTAATACCCCCACACAAACCATGGTCTACCATCTCTCAGCTGATCATTCCCCTGACATCATCTTCCTTTCTGAGCCTAAGTCTACCTTGGACTCCTTCACTAATGGGGCTTCTCCCTTTGGCTTCTCCCCCTCCTTCTCCAACACTGAAAACTCTCTGTGGTGCCTTTGTAACCAAAATTCCAAATTTCAATTTACCTTTCTAGACCAATCTCCCCAGCATATCTCCATTTCGATTTCAGCTTCTCCTTCTTCTCCCCCCAATATCATTACAACCGTCTATGGCTCAACGGATTATAGGCTAAGGAGGAATCTCTGGGGCTACCTTGCCAACAGCCCCTTCTCCTCTTAGTCTTGGTATGTGTTAGGAGATTTCAATGCCATTCTCTTGGCAAAAGAAAAGCTCAGCATTCTTCCACAGTCTCGATCAAAGACTTCAATGAGATGGCTCAGATTGCAGGTTTAAAAGATCTGGGGTATAGAGGTAATAACTTCACTTGGGCTAATAACAGACAAGGTCAGGCTTTTATGGCTGCAAGACTAGACAGAGCCTTTTCAAATTCTTCCTGGCTTGACTTTTTTGTGGATCCTGTGGTGAACCACCTCCCTAGAATCTCCCCTGACCACAGCCCCATTTTCCTCACTCACCGGCAAAGCCTCTCGTTCAATAACAGGCCTTTCAGATTTGAAGAAAAGTGGCTCCTTCATGATTCTTTTCCTAAGGTCGTTGAGGACAGTTGGGCTTCTCCCTGCAGAGGCTCTCCTCAATTCATCATGGCTTCCAAACTTAAGATTCTCAAGCTCAATCTAAAAACTTGGAGTAAGAATGTCTTTGGTCATTTCAAGAATCATATAGCCATGGCAGAATCCATGGTTTTAGCCAAGGAAGCTGCCTTCGAAGCCCAGCCTAGTGACTGCCTCCTCAAGGATTTGAATCAAGCCAAAGCTACCCTCCACAATTGGCTTAATGCGGAGTCCACTCACTGAGCAGAGGGCTAAAGTGAAATGGCTTCAAGATGGGGACAGAACACTAAATTCTTTCACCTTTCAGCTAAGGCCAAAGGTATTCGCAACTGCATAGATTAGATCACGGTTGATGGCACTCTTTTTGAAGATGGACATCAGATTAAAGAGTAGGCGGCATCTTTCTTCTCTAACCTTTTCCAAGCTGATTCTATTATTCTGGATGAAGGTCTTTTCCTCTTGATCGGGCCTTCCATTTCGGAGGCTCAAAATCAGTTCCTTATTGCAGTTCCTTCTCCTGAGGAAATTAGAAACGTAGCCTTTGCCCTCAAGAAGAGTACCGGATGGATTCTCTGGTGTCTTCTTCACTAGTTGTTGGCACTTAGTGAGCATTGAAGTTATTGAGGCAGTCACCCATTTTTTTCTCTTCAGATCGTCTATTAAGATAACCGAATGTTTTTTTCATTACCCTTATCCCCGAGATACCCTCTCCAGAATCCTTTTCTGACTTTAGGCCTATCAGCCTCCTGAATTTTATCTACAAGATATCCTCTAAGATTTTAGCTTCTAGGCTCTCTACCATTCTTCCTCTCCTCATCTCTCACAGTCAAACAGCCTTCGTTAAAGGTAGATCTATCCACCATAATTTGGCCTTAGCCCATGATCTTATCCAAAAACTCAATTCTAAGATAAGTGGAGGTTCAGTTTGCTTGAAGCTTGATATTTCCAAGGCTTTCGACAAGCTCCAGTGGAACTTCCTTTTCAGAGCCCTTAAGTTCTACAATTTTTCTTCGGCTTGGATCAATTTGATAAGGGAAATGATTTATACCAGCAAAGGCTCCGTTCTAAACAATAACAGCCCAAGTGGTTTCTTTTCTTCATCTTGCGGCCTGCGCCAAGGGGACCCTCTCTCGCCCTACTTTTTCATTCTTGCAGAGGAGGTTCTTAGTCTTCACATAGAGTAGCTCCGATCTTCTGGGAAAATTGTGCCTATCTCTCCAGTTCCTTCCACTCCCTGCCATCTGCTCTACGCAGATGACATCCTGCTTTTCCTCAAAGCTTTCAAGCCAGGGTTGAGACATATCAAAGAGCTGCTCTCCAAGTATCAAGCTTCTTCCGGTCAATGCTTTAACCTCCAAAAGAGCAACCTCTATCTAAGGAAATGCTCAGCTAGAAGAGCCAATATGATTTTAGAGCTTCTTCCATCCCCCGAGCCTCTCTCCCTTCTATCTATCTTGGAGTCCCTCTCTTCTTTGCAGCCTCCAGACATTACCATTTCGCCAAGGTTTTGGACTTTATCCGTTCTAGGCTCGATGGTTGGAAGGCCAAATGTCTTTCCTTTGCAGGAAGGTTGATAATGGTTAAGCATGTGCTCTCTTCTATCCCCCTCCACATCTCCTTTGTTATTCCCATCCCTAGTAAAACATGTTTGCAGATTGAAAGGCTTCTGAGAAACTTTCTGTGGTCCTCTAGTCCTGACAAGAAGAAGTGTAATCTGGTGAATTGGGAAAAAGTTTGTGTGCCAAAGTCTGAGGGTGGTCTTGGTCTGTTCAGGGTGAGAGAATTCAATGAAGCGTGCTTACTGAAACTGGGTCGGTCAGCTGCTACTTCAGATTCCCTCTGGGCTTCTTGGTTCCGTGGTAGATATTTCAAACTCTCACCTATTTGGTTATCTGGTAATCCTAAGGTAGGGTCCTGCATTTGGAATGGAATTAGATCTTTAGCCAATTTGCTTCAGCAAGGCAGCCGTTGGGTCCTGGGAAATGGTCACTCCATTCTTTTCTGGCTAGACAACTGGATCGACCATGACCCAATTGCAAAAAGGTTCCCCCTTCTCCACTTCTCTGATACTGATCGGGTGGCGGAAATAATTCAAGGATTGTCTTGGGTCGTCCCTGATGGACAGCGCTTCTGCGCACTTGGCGCTACAAAGAACGGTGGACGTGGGAGTCCATGGGGGACGACCCTTTCGCGCCCGGAGGGGTGGAGGCGTGCATCAACATTTTTTTTTTATGTGTAGGTGTGCCAGATTTTCTGTTTTACTTGGAATTGCAATTGGTGATCCGGAGATCGACCTTCACAAGTAAAAAGGAAATCAACTTCTTTCAAGTTTTCCATTGCACATATATTTAAAAAAAGAGACATTTTCTTGATTTGCCGTGGAAGGCGATTGTTTGGCATTTGTAGCCGATTTTTGGCGTTTATAACCGATTGACAATTCTTATCAATAATGAAAGACAAGAGTTGCGATTTTTGTCTCTTTTAGAAAAATACAAAATACAATCAATAATGAAAGACAAGAGTTGCGATTTTTGTCTCTTTTAGAAAAATACAAAATACAATCAATAATGAAAGACAAGAGTTGCGATTTTTGTCTCTTTTAGAAAAATACAAAATACAATCAATAATGAAAGACAAGAGTTGCGATTTTTATCTCTTTTAGAAAAATACAAAATACAATGAAAAGCAAGAAAATGAGGATATAACTTCTCAGGAGATTGTGGGGGACTCGTTCAGATTGACGGTCGCAAGCCATATGTGGACTTCGCCATCATCCATGCAGATGAGAACAGAGGATGCTCTTGATTCGCTTGGCTTGGCTATAACCTCAGATTTTTAGAGGACAAAGACCAAGAGGATGTCCTATGTCCAATAAAAAACTAAGTAGACGGGCTGAAAAGCCACGTCTAAGCCATTAGAGGCAGAACGAGGAGGCAAGGACCTTGGGAGGGGGTACCCCCTAAGGGACTTTTGTCACCTTATAACGGTGGTCGGTGCAGAACTTTCGCAGAGTTTTCTCTCTTTTTCTTTCTCTCAGATTTTCTGCTTGTATTCTTTCGAATTTCGAATTCTGTCATTTCTTCTTGGAAAGCTCTCCTATTTATAGGCTCTTGGTAGCCGTTTAGGAGGGTTTATGGGCTTTAATTGCATTTAAACCGTATTAAGGGAGGAGTTAAAAGGTTTAATTCCTTTATTTCGTATGTCCTAGACCTTGGCTTCTGATTCGCCAGTGGAGATTAAGGGATGGGAGGAATTTCATATTTTAAATGTCATGAATCTCTTAACTTGTAACTCCCGAATGCTTGCTTCTGATTGGGCGTCCAAAGAAATGAATTAATGACTGCAATAACACTAGCAAATTGATAGCATTAAGTGATCGCCGATCAGTTGAAGAGTCGCAGGCCGTGCCGCGTCTTTTGGAGTTCTTTTGGCAATGATCATCAATGGATCTACATGCAGATCAACATCAGATGACCATGTAACTTCAAATATTGATAGCTAATAGCAGGTCGGTGACATTTTCCATGTCGATTTCTCGATCGATCGGCTAGAAAGTACACTTTTTGTTCGACCGGTTGGCGATCAATGTTGATTTTGATACTCTTGAAGACGGACCCGTAATTTTGACGGATGTCGACGGATTTGGTGTCTCAAAAGTCTGTATTTTAGAAAATTACAGGGTTTGGAAGCTTCGAAATGCAAAAAATGACGGAAAACGGGGCTTTCCGGGTGGAATCCGGCGATCCGGGGCTCCAGGGTCGCCGGCGACCTTGGGGGGAATTATCCACTTTTGGTCCCATTTCGCGGCCGTTTTGAGGTCTTTTTTCTCCTGCATTTCTTTCGAAATTTTTGTACATTTATTGGCTTGATTTCCCTGTAGAAAACTTGAGAGAATCATTGCATTTTGGGGTGCAAAGTTTTCAATTTTCTGGGAAAGCCGAAGACTTTGTAGCGTAGAGCTGCCGATTTTCCGTTAGAAGCTGAAACTGAGTCAAACGATGTCGGAATGACCTGAAATTTGAGGTGAAGCCTCCTGAGCAATAAATAAGACCAACCATAGGCTTTTCATTGAGTTTTGAAGTCGTATGGGGTTCTATCACCAGTACACTTGATTTCGTCGCTAGGAAGATGTCGCGCCTTGATGTGTGGTCAACCGATGTTCGATTGACTTGAAATTTGACAAAGAACCTATTGGACTCATTTTGACTTGAAATTTGACAAAGAACCTATTGGACTCATTTTGACTTGAGATTTGACAAAGAACCTATTGGACTCAGTTTGAGATGATCTACAGGCTCTGTCTTAGAAACCATGGTCCCGGAGAGCTTCGCCGCCGTGAGGCCTATTTTAGCTTCCGAGAGTGAAAGTCTGGTCAAATGTTGTCGAAATGACCTGAAACTTGATGTGTAGCCCTTTGTAAGCATCTTGAAGCCAACCATGTACTCTGTCTGATGAGTGATGAACTCGGTGGTTCTCGTCGCCGAGAGGCTTGATTTAGCTGTTTGAGGGTTGATGTAGGGCCAAACGTTATCGGTTTGACTCAGAACTTGACGTGGAGACTTTTGGATGTATTTTGGGACTATCCACAAGCTCTTATCGAAGATTTGGTGTCTTCGATGCTGTCACCGCCGGGAGTGTTAGTGCCACATTCCTATGAGCACTTGTTTTTGTATTGTCAATTCCGTGTCGAAGAATCGAAGACCTTGCCTCTCAGAATTTCTCAAGGAAGATCAAGTTTGAAGGCAGAAGATCAAGTCTTGGAAGGCCCGGATTCATAAAAGAAGACGTCCATATGTGTGCCAACCTATTCAGGTAAATGGGACTCCAAACCAACCAAGACATGGCCCTAAAAACCCTTAGTGTAATGACTTATTTAATAGGTTTTTAGAGATTATTTTTCAGCTTTTTCAAGACTCAAAACAGGCCTCAGAAGTCGGCTAACCGCCATGGTTTTAGGTCACCTTGCGATTACTTTTCCAGAGAGCAAAAACTCTCTTAATAAGGTTTTTCGGTTACCTCGTGGCTAGCCGTTTGAACAGTAACATCACTATTTACTTTTCACTGTTCACTAGCCGTTTGAACAGTAACACTATTCACAATTCACTGTTCACTGTTCACTAGCCGTTTGAACAGTAACACTATTCACTAGCCGTTTGAACAGTAACACTATTCACTGTTCACTAGCCGTTTGAGCAGTAACACTATTCACTGTTCACTAGCCGTTTTATGACCGTTGGAACAATCCGTTGGATTTTTTCTATAAATACCTGAAACCCATTTTCAACATCAAGGAGTCCAATTTTTGAAGAGCCTTTGTTCTAAATTCTTGTAAACCTTTCTCAAGCTTTCAAAGCTTCTTCCAAACACACTTAGATTCTATCTTGAAAAATCCAAGGGCTTACTTAGCTCTAAGGAGTGTGCTTTGAGAAGCCAAATCTAGGGTATCCTAATCCCTAAAGCTATCTCTCATTTCTGCCCTAGAATTCAAACCTCTACTGTAAGACCCCGACCCGAGAGACCTCGATTAGTGTTAATTAAGTTGTATCTTAGCTATAAGTGTGTTTAGTGGATTTGGACTTAGTTTTGGGTTAGAATAGCTTTTATAATAGCTTTGGAGAATTTTGAGAACCTTCTAGATTTGTGGGACCCTTTGGGGGTTCTTGTTATGGAATTGTGTGAGCTTGGGGGTTTAATCATGATTTCCTAAAAATTAAGTTTTAATCCCGTTTGACTTATCTTATTATTCCCTACAACTTTCGTGTTGACCTCGTTCGGGCCCGAAACTCAACTTTTCTCAATTTGAGGGCAAAACAGTTTTTTTACCCAAAATCTGGACACGATTTTCAATGTCACCAAAACTTGCAAAACATATACTTTTTGGAAACTAGATATTTCGTCGAACAACTTTGTCTTCTTCGTCGAATTCATTTGAAGTCCCGAGACGCATGTTTTTAGCCCGATGAATGTTTTAAGTTGTGGGACCCACTCTCTCCTTTGTATATATAGAGAACCCACCTTCCACATTCCATTTGCTTGCCCTAATTTCCTGCACAAGAGAAGCTCCAGCAGCAACCACCTTTCCCCTCTTTTCTTCTTCTTTTCTTCCTTACAAAACACCATCAAGCCTTGCCGAAATCAAGAGCAGACCTTCATCAATCTTTCTCCCCTTGTCAAGAGCTCTAGTTTGGTACCATTGTTAGAGGGATTCATAGATTTCGAATTTCTCCTTAGGCTAACCTTGCTCATTTGAAGACCTTCTAGGTAAGAGCTCCTTTCCATCTCCTAGGTTCTTGTTTGTTAAGTCCTAGAGAAGCTCCATCTCAATTATTGAAAGATCTCGTTTTGTTTTGCTTGGATTTTGATATTCTAGGATTGGATTTGGGGGTTTTTGTATAGGTGTTTGATTGTGAGCTTAAGAGGTGATTAGAGTTTGATTTGCTAGCTTTGGACCCAAGGCAAGTGGATGAATTGATGCATTTAATGTGAAAATCAGATTTATGCATTTTCTTAATTTTCTCAATTATGATTAGATTTGCTTAAATCATGATTTAGACTTGTCTTCTATTATTTTCAAATGCACCTTTCAATGTGTCTTTACATCCTTTCGCAAATGTGCATTGCTCTATGTCAAATTTGAATGGCTTATGTTATGTTGGTTTCCACATGTTTTGAATGGATGGAAAAGGAAGTGTGGGGTGAATGTTTTGGAGATTCAAATGGTGGAATTGAAGTGTAGAGAATGTGAATTTTTAATGTAGAAATGGTGGAGTTTTTAGCTCAATAATGTGGAGAGACCTAACCCTTAAAAATGAGGAAGATTTTGAAGGAAAAAAGATTGAAAACAGTTTCAGAAATCAGTCCCGTAGCAGTTTCGGTCAGAATTTCGGCTAACCGAAGGGGTTTCGGCTTGAATTCCCGAGAGCTGCAATTTCTGACGAATTCTGATTGTGGCATTTCGGCTAGCCGAAAAGCTAACCGAAATGTTTCGGTTCGAATTCCCGAGAGCTGCAGTTTTTGTTAAGTTCTGATTGTGGAGTTTCGGCTAACCGAAAATCTAACCGAAATGTTTCGGTTCAAATTCCAGAAAGCTGCAAATTTTGTTGAATTCTGATTGCAGCATTTCGGCTAACCGAAATACTTTCGGTCATAATTCCAGAGAGCTACTTTCTCCCCATTCCTGTAGCAGGTCAGAATTTCGGTCAGTTGTAGGTCAGCCTTTCGGCTAGCCGACGTCCAACCGAAAAGCTGACCGAAACCATAGAGTTTCATTGTTTATCTCCGAAGAATTTTGTGAGACAATAGTGAGGAAGAAGGACCATCATTCCAATCTCGTTATAGCTCTTTTAGACTTGTCAATGGGCGTAAGGTCCCGGATTGTCGCTAATACTTATGGAGTACCAAATGTATATTCAATTGACAAACGAGACCCTACATACATTGATTCAAATCTTGGACCTTCGGCAGTTAACCGAGAGAATGTTGGAAATCCTTTCATGTTTATCGTGGCCCGATTTGTTTAATTGTGCCTTTCAAACATCATATCTCATGATTTTGACTTGTCCCGAAAGTATTGGAAAGTGTATTTAGCTTTTGCTAACCTGTATATGACCGATCCGATATGAATGTGTACTTGTGCCTATGGGCACCCTGTTTCATTTTACGCATATGATTTGACTTTCTGTATTTGACCTATGAGTCGGCACCACTAAGCTTGGACAACCTTGTCGGTTTGATCCACCGGCTTCGAGATCCCTCCCCTCCTGTTCGGTCAGTTGCAGTCTGGAATCCGTAGAGTTTTACCCATTTAGCTACCGTGGTCCCGCAGAGTATATATATATATGTATATTATAGTATTTTATCATTGTCCCTCCTCACCTTGTGTAACCGAGGTCAATGATCCTGTAGGGTATGTGCTCTCATCACTTTAGTGAGAGAGAATTTAGCTTCGTGTGGTTGCCATCTTGACAGTCTTCTATTCTTGGTACCTTATTGTTTTATATTGTTCATGCCTTCACTTATTAAATGATGCATTGTCTTTTACGAAATTCATTATTTATACAGGTTTTCAATATGTTCTAAGGTATCATTATTTTAAATGTATTATCATATCTTTTCACCACCTGCCAGACCGTCGTGTCTGATCCATTTATTTTGGTACTCAGGTCCCGAACCCATTACCATTGAGGAGGAGCCAGAGGAGGCAGTCGGTGAACCGCAACGCATTATAGAGTGGCAAGCTGACGATGTCATGTAGACATTCGTTCAGGCTTTGAGAACGATACTTTTGGGGAGTTTGTGATAGCATCTTTTGGGTTTAATTCTTTGTTATGTACTGGTCTTTGTTGACCATTATTTTGGGGCAACTAATCAACTGATCTTTTGTATATCCATTTAACCTTACTTTTGGATAATATGCTAATGATCATTGCTCATTCTGATATCTCGTCTCATCAATTATAATTCAGTCTTGTTTAGGGAATGGAATAGCACTACTATGATTTACTACACGCTTGCGCAAATCTTGAATATATGTTCGATATAATCACTTGTGAGATGATATGCATGGATAATCCTCACCGCGGAACCCTGTGGGAAATCACGTGCACGGATAAATATTTTCTCAATTCCGTGTACGGATTAGCCAAGGAGATGCACGTGGCGTGGCATCATTAGTCCCGATCCCGGATTTTTTTCCCCTAACCTAGTCCGGGGTCGCGATAGACTGGTATCAGAGCGGGACATGTTTCACGCAATAAAAAAAAACTAGAAATCTTAAGGACGTGGCGAAGATTCATTAGACTCTCGTTAGATAGAATCGTGTGAGCAATGTGTAATCACCCTGTACTTGATTTTATATGCTAACAATTTGTTTTGCAGCGTTATGCCACCTTGCAAACGAGCAGCAAACAGTAATCAGGTTGCTAGTAACAGTGAGAATACAGGGCCTATTGCAGAGGATACACGGGACAACAATATGCAGAACTAATTCCAACAGATGATGCAAGCCATGTTAGACCAGCAACGTCAAGCCAGATGGCCAAGAAGGACGAAGATCATGCAAGGGAAATGGCTAGAATACAGGCACAGTTATTGGGTGTATTAGAAAGGAGGCCCGAGAAGATTCCAGTTGTACCACCGGGTGTGGTCAACAATAGGGCAAATGACCCCAATGTGTTGTACGAACGGTTCAGGAAGAGAGGCCTGAAGGAGTTCATTGGAACGGAGGATCCGATGACAGCAGATGACTGGCTTGAGCATACGGAGAACATCTTTGAGATCTTCACGTGTACGGGCATAGAACGAGTACAGCTTGCAACTTCTATGTTCCGGGCTTAGCAGATATATGGTGGAAGACCATTAGGGCAGAGTACAGGACAATAGCAGATGCACAGTAATGGACTAACTTCAAGAAACAGTTTGGAGACAAATATGTACCAGCACATGTGAAGAAGCAAAAGGCAGCAGAATTTCAACAACTTGTGCAAGGAAATATGACAGTCCTCGAATACCTCACCAAGTTTGAGAGATTGTCCCGATATGCTCCAGAGTTGGCAGATACAGCGGAGAAAAAGATAGCAAAGTTCCTTGAGGGACTTCATCCTATCAATGAGAGGGATGCCACAGGGATTACACCACCAGTAACATTTGAGGAAGCTGTCAAGAGGGCCTATAAGTTTGAGAACTTCCACAACAAGATACTCAAAGTTTAGGGAAAGGGGCAAGGCCACCAGCAGCAGAACAATCAGCAGAGAAACAATCAGAATAAAAGGCCAAGGCAAGAACAGAATGTGCAGAATCCAGGTGCTTGCATACACTGTGGGAAATATCATGGGAATGCCCAATGCCATTCTATCACGGGGGCATGTTTTAGATGTAGTTCGATAGACCACCAAATGAGGGATTGCCGGAGACCAGAAAGACAGAATAGGCAACAACAGGGAGCACAGTGTCAAGCACCACCTCAAAATGCGCTAGTAGTCCAGAATTAGGCAAGGCCACTACAGCAACAGGCACCTCAGCAACAGTTCAGGCCACAGCAGCAACAGCAACAACAGGCCCGTCAGCAAGGGCAAAATCAGAATCAGAATCAGCGTCCTCAGAATCAGAACAGGAATGCACAGCAGGGCAGGCAGCAGCAAGGGCAGAACAGGCCACACCAGAGGGCACAACTCTATGCTGTCAATAGAGCTGATGTAGAGGCAGAAGGCAACGTAGTGGAAGGTACACTTCTCGTTTGTGGTTTTGATGCTAGGGTTTTGTTTGACCCTGGCTCTACCCACTCTTTTCTATCTTCAAAATTTGCTAAGTTGATTGACATGCATGTTAGAGAATTGGATTTCATTTTGACTGTGACTGCCCCTTTAGGTAAGGAAGTTATTTGTAGGACTTTTTACTCTAGTTGTCCAGTCAAAATAGGAGAAGTAGCGTTATCGGCAGATCTCATTTTATTGGAGATGCAGGATTTTGATGTCATCCTAGGGATGGATTGGTTAGCAGGATACCATGCTATTATGGATTGTTTCCATAAGACCTTAACTTTTAAGTTAGAGGAGACCCAAGCAGGGGTGTTATTTCAGGGAGAGAGGAGTAATCCTCGTTCAGGGTTTATTTCAGCGTTGAAGGCTGATAGACTTCTAAGAAGTGGTTGTGAGGCATATTTGGCGTTTATCACGGAGGATAAACGGTCCCAAGGGGTGGAGGAGATCCCTATTGTTTGGAAATTCCCGGATATTTTTTCGGAGGAGATACCAGGTTTACCAACTATTAGAGAGATAGACTTCACCATTGAGTTGTTACCGGGGACCGCTCCGATTTCTATTGCACCCTACAGAATGGCTCCGGCAGAATTGGGAGAATCGAAGATTCAGTTGCAAGAATTGTTAGACAAAGGTTTTGTGAGGCCGAGTATTTCACCGTGGGGAGCACCGGTGTTGTTTGTGAAAAAGAAAGATGGTTCTATGAAAATGTGCATTGACTATCGGAGATTGAACCAAGTGACCATCAAGAACAAGTATCCATTGCCAAGAATAGATGAATTATTTGATCAGTTGCAAGGAGCTGCTTACTTCTCGAAGATTGATTTGAGATCAGGCTACCATCAGTTGAGAGTTAGAAATTCAGATGTACCAAAAATAGCCTTTCGGACAAGATATGGACACTATTAGTTTCTAGTGATGCCATTCGGTTTGACGAATGCACCGGCAATGTTCATGGCATTGATGAACAAGATATTTGCAGAATATTTGGATCAGTTCACAGTGGTATTTATTGATGATATTTTGGTGTATTCCAAGACCAAAGAAGAGCATGAAGAACATTTGAGGATAGCACTCCAGCTTTTAAGAGAAAACCAATTTTTTGCAAAACTTAGTAAGTGTGAATTTTGGTTGGACCAAGTCACATTTTTGGGTCATATTATCTCCAAGGGAGGATTATCAGTGGACCCATCCAAGATTGAAGTAGTTATGAATTGGGAGAGACCGAAGAATGCATAAGAGATCAGGAGTTTTCTTGGTTTAGTAGGATATTATCGGAGGTTTGTGCAAGGATTTTTGTCAATTGCGTCACCTTTGACGAAGTTGACAAGGAAGAATGCACCTTATGTATGGACAGATAAGTGTGAAGCTAGTTTCCAAGAGCTGAAGAAGAGATTGACTACAACTCCAGTCCTTACTTTGCCATCCGGGAGCAGCGGTTTCACCATTTTTACTGATGCTTCCAATATTGGACTTGGATGCGTGTTGATGCAAGATGGGAAAGTAGTTGCTTATGGATCCCGGCAGTTGAAAGATCACGAGAAGAACTATACAACACATAATCTTGAGTTAGCAGCGGTTGTTTTGGCATTGAAAATGTGGAGACACTATCTCTATAGAGAGTAGTTTGAGGTTCACTCCGACCACCGTAGTCTACAATACTTGTTTTCTTAGAAGGAGTTGAACATGAGGCAGAGAAGATGGATGGAATATATCAAAGACTACGATTTTCCAATCAAGTATCACTCGGGAAAAGCAAATGTAGTTGCAGATGCCTTGAGCAGGAAGTCAGTTAGCATGGCCAGTCTTCGGGGAACTTATGTTATACAACAGTTAAAGGAGTTGGGAGTAGATTTCCAGCCACTAAGGGAGGGTGTCATGTTGTCAAGTATGTCAGTGTTAGAGCCTTCTTTCATTCAGAAGATCAAAGAGAATCAGTTGCAAGATCCAGAGTTGGCCAAGATTTCTGAGCATATAGCAGATCATCCGGATTTTCATGTTGTGGATGGAGTTTTATACTACCGAGACCGTTTATGTGTACCTAACTTGGACGACTTAAGGAATGATATCATGACGGAGGCTCACAACACCAAGTATTCCATACATCCAGGCAGCACAAAGATGTACCAGAACTTGAAGAACAGATTTTGGTGGAACAACATGAAGAGGGAGATAGCAGCTTTCGTCTCTCGATGTATGACATGTCAGTTGATCAAGGCAGAACATCAGAAGCCTCCAGGGTTACTACGACCATTAGAAATTCCGGAATGGAAATGGGAGCACATTACCATGGATTTCATCTCGGGATTACCGAGGACCAGTAGAGGTAATGATGCCATTTGGGTCATCGTGGACCGTCTCACCAAGTCAGCTCATTTCCTACTGATGAAGACTGGGAAGAAGATGCATATGTTGCCTTTGGCACAGTTGTTTGTCACAGAGATTGTTAGTCGGCATGGACAACCGGTTTCCATCACATCCGATAGAGACAACAGATTCGTCTCGAGGTTCTGGAAGACATTGAATGAGTCTTTAGGTACGAAGTTGCAGTTTAGCACAGCCTATCACCCACAGACCGATGGTCAGTCAGAGAGGACAATTCAGACACTTGAGGACATGCTCAGAGCTTGTGTGTTAGATTTCAAGACTCAGTGGGATGAAGCCTTACTGTTGTGTGAGTTTGCTTACAACAACAATTTCCACTCGAGTATCGGGATGGCGCCTTTTAAGGCTTTGTATGGAAGAAGGTGTAGGACATCTGTTTGTTGGGAAGAAGTTGGCACTCGCAGTTTCCATGGACCGACCATTGTTAGTGAGACAAGTGACAAGGTCAAATTGATCCAAGAATGTCTGAAAGTGGCTCAGAGTAGGCAGAAGAGCTATGCAGATTCTCACAGAAGGAACTTACAGTTCAAAGAAGGAGATAAGGTTTTCTTGAAAGTGTCACCTACTAGTGGAACATTGAGGTTTGGGCAGAAAGGTAAGTTGTCTCGAAGATACATCGGACCGTATGATATTGTGAGTAGGATTGGTGATGTGGCTTACAGATTACCCTTACCACCCCGAACTCTCCGGCGTACACAATGTTTTTCATGTGTCTATGTTTAAGAAGTACGTTCCCGATTGATTGCATATACTCCATTATGAGCCGTTGGAAATCAGAGAAGATGCTACATATGTTGAGAAGCCTAAGCAGATTATTGACACCAAGGAACAAGAGTTGAGAACTCGGACTATTCAGTTGGTCAAAGTGCTTTGGGAGAATCATGGAACGGAAGAGGCAACTTGGGAACTACGGGATCAAGTTCAGAAGAAATACCCACACCTACAACCGGAGGTGAGTTTATTTCATTTGGAGGACCAAATGTCCTAAGGGGTGGAGGATGTAAGACCCCGACCCGAGAGACCTCGATTAGTGTTAATTAAGTTCTGTCTTAGCTATAAGTGTGTTTAGTGGATTTGGACTTAGTTTTGGTTTAGAATAGCTTTTATAATAGCTTTGGGGAATTTTGAGAGCCTTCTAGATTTGTGGGACCCTTTGGGGGTTCTTATTATGGAATTGTGTGAGCTTGGGGGTTTAATCATGATTACCTAAAAATTATGTTTTAATCCCGTTTACTTATCTTATTATTCCCTACAACTTTTGTGTTGACCTCGTTCTCATTCGAGGGCTCGAAACTCAACTTTTCTCAATTTGAGGGCAAAACAGTCTTTTTACCTAAAATCTGGACACGATTTTCAATGTCACCAAAACTTGCAAAACATATACTTTTTGGAAACTAGATATTTCGTCGAACAACTTTGTCTTCTTCGTCGAATTAATTTGAAGTCCCGAGACGCATGTTTTTAGCCCGATGAATGTTTTAAGTTGTGGGACCCACTCTCTCCTTTGTATATATAGAGAACCCACCTTCCTCATTCCATTTGCTTGCCCTAATTTCCTGCACAAGAGAAGCTCCAGCAGCAGCCACCTTTCCCCTCTTTTCTTCTTATTTTCTTCCTCACAAAACACGATCAAGCCTTGCCCAAATCAAGAGGAGACCTTCATCAATCTTTCTCCCCTTGTCAAGAGCTCTAGTTTGGTACCATTTTTAGAGGGATTCATAGATTTCCAATTTCTCCTTGGGCTAACCTTGCTTATTTGAAGACCTTCTAGGTAAGAGATCCTTTCCATCTCCTAGGTTCTTGTTTGTTAAGTCTTAGAGAAGCTCCATTTCAATTATTGAAAGATTTCGTTTTGTTTTGCTTGGATTTTGATATTCTAGGATTGGATTTGGGGGTTTTTGTATAGGTGTTTGATTGTGAGCTTAAGAGGTGAGTTTGATTTGCTAGCTTTGGACCCAAGGCAAGTGGATGAATTGATGCATTTAATGTGAAAATCAGATTTATGCATTTTCTTAATTTTCTCAATTATGATTAGATTTGCTTAAATCATGATTTAGACTTGTCTTCTATTATTTTCAAATGCACCTTTCAATGTGTCTTTACATCCTTTCGCAAATGTGCATTGCTCTATGTCAAATTTGAATGGCTTATGTTATGTTGGTTTCCACATGTTTTGAATGGATGGAAAAGGAAGTGTGGGGTGAATGTTTTGGAGATTCAAATGGTGGAATTGAAGTGTAGAGAATGTGAATTTTTAATGTAGAAATGGTGGAGTTTTTAGCTCAATAATGTGGAGAGACCTAACCCTTAAAAATGAGGAAGATTTGAAGGAAAAAAGGACTGAAAACAGTTTCAGAAATCAGTCCCGTAGCAGTTTCGGTCAGAATTTCGGCTAACCGAAGGGGTTTCGGTTTGAATTCTCGAGAGCTGCAATTTCTGACGAATTCTGATTGTGGCATTTCGGCTAGCCGAAAAGCTAACCGAAATGTTTCGGTTCGAATTCCCGAGAGCTGCAGTTTTTGTTAAGTTTTGATTGTGGAGTTTCGCCTAACCGAAAATCTAATAGAAATGTTTCGGTTCAAATTCCAGAAAGCTGCAAATTTTGTTGAATTCTGATTGTAGCATTTTGGCTAACCGAAATACTTACGGTCAGAATTCCAGAGAGCTACTTTCTCCCCATTCCTGTAGCAGGTCAGAATTTCGGTCAGCTGTAGGTCAGCCTTTCGGCTAGCCGACGTCCAACCGAAAAGCTGACCGAAACCATAGAGTTTCATTGTTATCTCCGAAGAATTTTGTGAGACAATAGTGAGGAAGAAGGACCATCATTCCAATCTCATTATAGGTCTTTTAGACTTGTCAATGGGCGTAAGGTCCCGGATTGTCGCTAATACTTATGGAGTGCAAAATGTATATTCAATTGACAAACGAGAACCTACATACATTGATTCAAATCTTGGACCTTCGGCATTTAACCGAGAGAATGTTGGAAATCCTTTCACGTTTATCGTGACCCGATTTGTTTAATTGTGCCTTTCAAACATCATATCTCATGATTTTGACTTGTCCCGAAAGTATTGGAAAGTGTATTTAGCTTTTGCTAATCTGTATATGACCGACCCGATATGAATGTGTATTTGTGCCTATGGGCACCCTGTTTCATTTTACGCATATGATTTGACTTCCTGTATTTGACCTATGAGTCGGCACCACTAAGCTTGGACAACCTTGTCGGTTTGATCCACTGACTTGGAGATCTCTCCCCTCCAGTTCAGTCAGCTGCAGTCTGGAATCCGTAGAGTTTTACCCGGTTAGTTACCGTGGTCCCGCCGAGTATATATATGTATATTATAGGATTTTATCATTGTCCCTCCTCACCCTGTGTGACCGAGGTCAATGATCCTGTAGGGTATGTGCTCTCATCACTTTAGTGAGAGAGGATTTAGCTTCGTGTGGTTGCCATCTTGATAGTCTTCTATTCTTGGTACCTTATTTTTATATATAGTTCATGCATTCACTTATTAAATGATGCATTGTCTTTTACGAAATTCATTATTTATACAGGTTTTCAATATGTTTTCTAAGGTATCATTATTTTAAATGTATTATCATATCTTTTCACCCACCTGCCAGACCGTCGTGTCTGATCCATTTATTTTGGTACTCAGGTCCCGAACCCATTACCATTGAGGAGGAGCCAGAGGAGGCGGTCGGTGAACCGCAACGCGTTATAGAGTGGCAAGCTGACGATGTCATGTAGACATTCGTTCAGGCTTTGAGAACGATACTTTTGGGGAGTTTGTGATAGCATCTTTTGGGTTTAATTCTTTTGTTATGTACTGGTCTTTGTTGACCATTATTTTGGGGCAACTAATCAACTGATCTTTTGTATATACATTTAACCTTACTTTTAGATAATATGCTAATGGTCATTGCTCATTTTGATATCTCGTCTCATCAATTATAATTCAGTCTTGTTTAGGGAATGGAATAGCACTACTATGACTTACTACACGCTTCCACAAATCTTGAATATATGTTCGATATAATTACTTGTGAGATGATATGCATGGATAATCCTCACCGCGGAACCCTGTGGGAAATCACGTGCACAGATAAATGTTTTCTCAATTTCGTGTACGGATTAGCCAAGGAGACGCACGTGGCGCGGCACCATTAGTCACGATCCCAGATTTGTTTCCCCTAACCCGATCCGGGGTCGTGACATCTACATCTTAGTTGTGCATCTCAATGGAGTTTCATCATCAACACCAAGCTAGCTGCAAGAGGTAAAAAGCTTTGATCACAGTCAAAAGCTTCCTCGAACACTTTCGATCTTCATCAAAGGCAAGTGTTCACCTTCCATTCAAATTTATATCTTTGTGACAGTGGATTGAATCTGTGTGTGTCAACCACTCTAAAAATTGTGTGTGGGGATTAGATCTGTGTGATCGAACCTCAGTAATAAAATTGAGTTAGAATCCGTACTTGTGTAGTTTGATTCTTTATAGTGGAACCAAGGGACTGTGTGATCCTTGAGAGTGGATGTAGGTCTGTGTAACTGAACCACTATAAATCTCTTGTGCCATTTTATCTCTTGTGCTTACTATCTTCTTTCAAATTAGAGTGTCTCTGATTATTGAAGCACACACACATTGAACTTATAATTCGAATAAGTTATTTTGTTATGTGTGATTATTATTCCAAGTTGAGATTAAAATTGGGCAAATAAGTTTAAAATCGGCATTAGAATTCCTTTTGTCCTATTCACCCCCTCTAGGATTTATTCATTGAGCCTAGTTGCACTTTCAACTGGTATCAGAGCGGGTTACTCCCTAAAGGTTTAACAACCCGGAGTAGATCTACTTCTTTTTTTCTAGTGCCAATGTCTAATCCAGAAGGTAGTGCTATAAATAGACCTCCAATGTTTGATGGTACAAACTATGCCTTTTGGAAAGCCCGAATGACCGTCTTCATCAAATCTCTTAACAGAGATGTGTGGGATAGTGTAGAGGATTGATGGACTCCTCCTACAGTCACAGATACAGATGGCACTGTCCAGCCTCTTGCAAAGGCAAAATGGACAGCTGATCATAAGGCACTGAGAGACAACAATGCAAAGGCATTGAATGCCATAACTTGTGCCAAGAATGCTGAAGAGTACAAAAAGATTATGACATGTACTACAGCTATACAAGCTTGGGATCTTTTGGAAATAAATTACGAAGGAACAACCATTGTCAAAAGTGCCAAGCTCCAAATGTTGCCTTCTCAATTCGAATCTTTAAGAATGAGGGAAGATGAAATGTTCGATGAATTTCGAACTAAACTTATTGTAATTGTGAATGAGATGTGGTCACTTGGTGAACAAATTCCTGAAGGCAAAATTTATAGCAAAATCCTTAGATCCCTTCCTGATAGATTGCACCCCAAAGTGACCTCTATAGAAGAATACAATGACCCAGAAACTATGAAAGTTGAAGAATTATCTGGTAATATTAGAACTTTTGAGTTAAAGTTAAATAATGCTTCTAATAAATCCAAAGATAAGAAATCAATTGCTTTAAAAACCTTTCAATCAACTCAATCTAAAGGAGAATCAGATAATGATGAAGAAAGTGATAATGAAGATATTGCTCTTCTCACTAAGAAATTTATAAGACATTTTAAGAAAAAGAATTCAAATTTGAAATTCTTTATTAAAAATAAAAACAAAAGCATTTCTTCATCTAAGAGTCAAGAAAGAAAAGTCAAATGCTATAATTGTCAAAAACTTGGACATATATCTTCTGAGTGTCCAATGGAAAGGAAGAAAAAGACACTTATGGCAACATGGGATGACTCATCTGAATCAGAGTCAGAATCAGATGAATCACATCGAGATGAAATAGAAATTTACACTATTTTAATGGCTGGAAGTTTATGTTATCCATCAGTTGAGACATCTGAAAAATCTCATTTTGAGAAATCTGAGGATGAATATAAAAATTCAGATATTGCAGAATTTGAAGAATAACCAAAATCTGAATATGATGGCTCAGATAATGAAGACATTGATGAAAATATTCAAGAATCATATAATAGACTCTATGATGAGAGCTGCAAGTTAATTAATATCATAAGAAAATAAGAAGCAAAGAATAAAGTTTTAAAAGACAATGTTAAAACCTTAACAAGTGAAATTAATATCTTAACCAATGATCTTAATGAAACCAACTCTAAATTTCAAATTGCCAGTGAATACATAAGAAATCATAAGAAAGAAACTGATATTCTAAAAGAGGTAATAACTAATTTAAAAAGGAAGTCACCCATCTAATATGGTATAAAGAAAAATATGAGTATTCTTTTACTCATGGAGAAGAAAATTTTCAAAAACTATTTAGAATGGGTAAATATCAAAGAGACAAAACTGGGCTGGGGTACAATAAAGAATCAAAACAAAACCCCGATATCTCTACTAAATTTATAAAAGGAAAGGCTTCCTCTATTATTCAAAACATTCCTAAAGTTATATATAATTCTTATGAAAGAAAAAGATATATCAGATATGACTGGAAAAAGGAACCAACTAAAAGGAAAAACTTAGGCAATTTATTTTTTTTCTAAAAAACTAAATGAATTGTTGAAACAAATTTATCAGCTAAAAACTCAATTATATAATCATTCTAAAAATGTTTTATCTACAAAAAGGAACCCAAATAGATTTTTTCTTCAATTTGAGTCTCTAGGTCATAGAGGAACTTCTCACACACAAAGGTATACGTGGGTACCTAAAAGTCTACTTGTTGACACAACTCTTAAAGCGAGAGGCCAATCTGTATGGCTCCTAGATAGTGGGTGCTCTAAACACATGACTGGGGATAAAACACTCTTCTCCAAATTAAATAATTATGATGGTGGAACTGTCACTTTTGGTGATGGTGATATTGCTAAAGTTATAGGAAAGGGCACTCTGAATGTTCCCTACTTGCCTAAAATAGAAGATGTTTTATGTGTTGATGGTTTGAAACATAACTTGATGAGCATTTCACAAATTTGTGATAAAAACCATGCTGTCTTCTTTACTAGTTATGGTTGTGAGATTTTAAAAAATGATAAAGTGATTCTAAGAGGTCTTAGAAATCAAGAAAACTGTTATGTTGTTGGTAATCACACAGAAGCATCCAGTTCAACCTGTTACATAGCTCATCTTGATGAAGCCCAACTATGGCATCAAAGGCTTGGACATGTGAACCATAGAGACTTGTCCAATTTAAACAAGTATGTAAAGGGCCTTCCAAAAATTAGCAGGAAGTCAAAAACAGTTTGTGGAGAGTGTTAAAAAGGTAAACAAATCCGAAACTCTTACAAAAAAACTAAGTCCTTGAAGACTTCTAGATCCTTAGAGCTTCTCCACATGGACATGGTTGGTCCAACAAAGAAAGAGAGTAGAGGTGGCAAAAAATACTTCCTTGTTATTGTTGATGATTATTCCAGATTTACTTGGGTTGCATTATTGAGGGAAAAATCTGATGCATATGTTGAATTCAAAAAGATTGTGAAAAGAATTAAAGTTGAAAAAGGAAGAGCAGTTGCTAGAATAAGAAGTGATCATGGTGGTGAATTTGAAAATACTAGAATTGAAAAATACTGTGATAAGTATGGAATTCACCATGAATTTTCTACCCCTAAACTCCTCAACAAAATGGAGTTGCTGAAAGAAAGAATCGGGTTTTACAAGAGATGGCCACAGTTATGCTTCATGGAAAGAAACTCCCTAGAGATCTATGGGCTGAAGCAGTGAATACCGCTTGTTACATCATAAGCAGGGTTTACTTGAGAACTGGCTTGAACAAAACTGCTTATGAATTATGGCATGAGAAAAAGCCAAACATTAGCTACTTTAAAATTTTTGGTAGTAAATGTTATATTCTCAAGGATAGAGAACATTTGAGCAAAATTTGACTCAAAAAGTGATGTAGGCATTTTTATTGGCTATTCTCAAAACAGTCGTGCATACAGAGTTTTGATCACAAACACTGGAGCCACACAAGAATCTATAAATGTTGTCATTGATGACAAATTAAAAGATTCCAGTAATCAAGAAAACCCTGATAATGATGAGATAGAAGTCCCAACAGCTAAGCTCGATGAGCCTCTAATCTCTAAGGACTTGGTAAATATGAAACATCATCCTATGGACCACATTCTAGGAGATCCTTTGACTGGTGTCAAGACTAGAAGACAATTGGAAAATATTGTTAGTCATCTTTGCTTTACTTCTATCATTGAACCTAAAACTGTTAATGAAGCTTTCTCTGATGATTGTTGGATAAATGCTATGCAAGAAGAGCTAAATCAATTTACTAGAAATGAAGTATGGGAATTAGTACCTAGGCCTATTGACAAAAATGTTGTAGGTACCAAATGGATTTTCAAAAATAAACTTGATGAAAATGGTACCATAGTTAGAAACAAGGCCAGACTGGTTGCCCAGGGATATTCCCAAATTGAAGGAATAGACTTTGAAGAAACATTTGCTCCGGTTGCTAGACTTGAATCCATTAGAATCTTAGTTGCCATTGCTTGCTCTTTGAAATTTAAATTATATCAAATGGATGTGAAAAGTGCTTTTTTAAATGGCATATTAGAAGAAGAAGTTTATGTTGAGCAACCTAAAGGGTTTGAAGATCCTAAGGAGCCTAATCATGTGTATTATCTTAAAAAGGCTCTCTATGGTCTCAAACAAGCTCCTAGAGCTTGGTATGAAAGACTCACTCAATTTTTGGTTGATCACAATTTTGAAAGGGGAAGTGTTGATAAAACTCTATTTATTCAAAGAATAAATGACACTATCTTGATTGCTCAAATCTATGTTGATGATATTGTGTTTGGATCTATTTGTAATGATTTAACAGAAAGATTTGCTAATCTTATGAAATCTGAATTTGAGATGAGCATGGTTGGCTAACTTAATTTCTATTTAGGATTACAAATAAAATAACTGACAAATGGAATGTTTATTTTCCAGACCAAGTATGCTAAAGAATTAGTCAAAAGGTTTGGATTAGATTCAACCAAGCACATGAACACACCCATGAGCACAACTCTCAAATTATCTAAGGATATGAGTGGTAAGAATGTTGATCCTAGTTTGTATAGAAGTATGATAGGGAGCCTATTATATCTTACAGCTAGTAGACCTGATATTGCTTTCAGTGTAGGAGCTTGTGCCAGATATCAATCTGATCCCAAAGAAGCTCATTTGAAAGCTGTTAAGAGAATTGCTGGATACTCAGATGCCGATTGGGCTGGAAATGTGGATGATAGAAAATCGACTAGTGGTGGTTGCTTCTACCTAGGAAACTGTCTAGTTACTTGGCACAGCAAGAAACAGTCATCCATTTCCCTATCCACAGCTGAAGCAAAATATATAGCAGCTGGAAGTGGTTGTACTCAAATGTTATGGATGAAACAAATGCTGAAAGGCTTTGGTATTGAACAAGGTAGCATGAATTTGTATTGTGATAACACCAGTGCTATCAATATTTCCAAATATCCTGTCCAACACTCTAGAACTAAGTATATTGATATTAGACATCATTTCATTAGAGAATTGGTTGAAGAGGGAGTCATAGTTTTGGACCATAATTCTACTGAGAAACCGCTTGCAGATATTCTGACAAAACCATTGGATGTTTCGAAATTTGAAAACATGAGAAAATCCCTTGGTATTTGTGTTTTTAAATAATTTCTTATTGTTTATTTGTTAGTTTCATTTAATTATTTTTTGTGCGTTTAATTTAAAAAAAATTAAAAAATTGGAACATATCATTTCTTAAGTCATGAACTTATTTCATAGTTCCGTAAAAAGCAAAATTTTGTTGCACTATCTACTGCTGAGGCATAGTATGTTGTTGAAGGTAGTTTTTGTGCTCAAGTTCTTTTCATGAAGCAACAACTTAAGGATTTTAAACTTGTGTGCTATAAATTTTTCATAGAACCCAATACACCATTCTAGGACTATGCATATTGAAATTAGATATCATTTTCTTAGAGATCATGTGCAGAAGGTTATATTGTACTGGAATTCACAAGCACACACGATCAGTTGGCAGACTTTTTTTTTACAAAACCCCTGCCAGAAAATAGACTATGCATGATTAGAAGAGAATATATATCTATATTATAGTATTTTATCATTGTCCCTCCTCACCTTGTCTGACCGAGGTCAATGATCCTGTAGGGTATGTGCTCTCATCACTTTAGTGAGAGAGGATTTAGCTTCGTGTGGTTGCCATCTTGACAGTCTTCTATTCTTGGTACCTTATTGTTTTATATTGTTCATGCATTCACTTATTAAATGATGCATTGTCTTTTACGAAATTCATTATTTATATAGGTTTTCAATATGTTTTCTAAGGTATCATTATTTAAAATGTATTATCATATCTTTTCACCCACCTGCCAGGCAGTCGTGTCTGATCCATTTATTTTGGTACTCAGGTCCCGAACCCATTACCATTGAGGAGGAGCCAGAGGAGGCGGTCGGTGAACCGCAACGCGTTATAGAGTGGCAAGCTGACGATGTCATGTAGACATTCGTTCAGGCTTTGAGAACGATACTTTTGGGGAGTTTGTGATAGCATCTTTTGGGTTTTAATCTTTTGTTATGTACTGGTCTTTGTTGACCATTATTCTGGGGCAACTAATCAACTGATCTTTTGTATATACATTTAACCTTACTTTTGGATAATATGCTAATGATCATTGCTCATTCTGATATCTCGTCTCATCAATTATAATTCAGTCTTGTTTAGGGAATGGAATAGCACTACTATGATTTACTACACGCTTCCGCAAATCTTGAATATATGTTCGATATAATCACTTGTGAGATGATATGCATGGATAATCCTCACCGCGGAACCCTGTGGGAAATCACGTGCACGGATAAATATTTTCTCAATTCCGTGTACGGATTAGCCAAGGAGATGCACGTGGCGCGCATCATTAGTCCCGATCCCGGATTTGTTTCCCCTAACCCGGTCCGGGGTCGCAACATCTACATCTTAGTTGTGCATCTCAATGGAGTTTCATCATCAACACCAAGCTGGCTGCAAGAGGTAAAAAGCTTTGATCACAGTCAAAAGCTTCCTCAAACACTTTCGATCTTCATCAAAGGCAAGTGTTCGCCATCCATTCAAATTTATATCTTTGTGACAGTGGATTGAATCTGTGTGTCAACCACTCTAAAAATTGTGTGTGGGGATTAGATCTGTGTGATCGAACCTCAGTAACAAAATTGAGTTAGAATCAGTACTTGTGTAGTTTGATTCTTTATAGTGGAACCAAGGGACTGTATGACCTTGAGAGTGGATGTAGGTCTATGTGACTGAACCACTATAAATCTCTTGTGCCATTTTATCTCTTGTGCTTACTATCTTGTTTCAAATTAGAGTGTCTCTGATTATTTAAGCACACACACATTAAACTTATAATTCAAACAAGTTATTTTGTTATGTGTGATTATTATTCCAAGTCGAGATTAAAATTGGGCAAATAAGTTTAAAATCGGCATTAGAATTCCTTTTGTCCTATTCACCCCCCTCTAGGACTTATTCATTGAGCCTAGTTGCTCTTTCAATTGATATCAGAGCGGGTTACTCCCTAAAGGTTTAACAACCCGGAGTAGATCTACTTCTTTTTTTCTAGTGCCAATGCCTAATCCAGAAGGTAGTGCTATAAACAGACCTCCATTGTTTGATGGTACAAACTATGCCTTTTCGAAAGCCCGAATGACCGTCTTCATCAAATCTCTTAATGGAGATGTGTGGGATAGTATAGAGGATGGATGGACTCCTCCTACAGTCACAGATATAGATGGCACTGTCCAGCCTCTTGCAAAGGCAAAATGGACAGCTGATCATAAGGCACTGAGAGACAACAATGCAAAGGCATTGAATGCCATAACTTGTGCCATGAATGCTGAAGAGTACAAAAAGATTATGACATGTACTATAGCTAAGCTTGGGATCTTTTGGAAACAAATTACGAAGGAACAACCATTGTCAAAAGTGCCAAGCTCCAAAAGTTGACTTCTCAATTCGAATCTTTAAGAATGAGGGAAGATGAAATGTTCGATAATTTCGAACTAAACTAATTGTAATTGTGAATGAGATGTGGTCACTTAGTGAACAAATTCCTGAAGGCAAAATTTGTAGCAAAATCCTTAGATCCCTTCCTGATGATTGCACCCCAAAGTGACCTCTATAGAAGAATACAATGACCCAGAAACTATGAAAGTTGAAGTATTATCTGGTAATATTAGAACTTTTGAGTTAAAGTTAAATAATGCTTCTAATAAATCCAAAGATAAGAAATCAATTACTTTAAAAACCTCTCAATCAACTCAATCTAAAGGAGAATCAGATAATGATGAAGAAAGTGATAATGAAGATATTGCCCTTCTCACTAAGAAATTTATAAGACATTTTAAAAAAAAGAATTGAAAATTTAAATTCTTTAATAAAAATAAAAACAAAAGCATTTCTTCATCTAAGAGTCAAGAAAGAAAAGTCAAATGCTATAACTGTCAAAAACTTGGACATATATCTTCTGAGTGTCCAATGGAAAGGAAGAAAAAGATACTTATGGCAACATGGGATGACTCATCTGAATCAGAGTCAGAATCAGATGAATCACATCGAGATGAAACAGAAAATTACACTATTTTAATGGCTCGAAGTTTATGTGATCCATCATTTGAGACATCTGAAAAATCTCATTTTGAGAAATCTGAGGATGAATATAAAAATTCAGATATTGCAGAATTTGAAGAATAACCAAAATCTGAATATGATGGCTCAGATAATGAAGACATTGATGAAAATATTCAAGAATCATATAATAGACTCTATGATGAGAGCTGCAAGTTAATTAATATCATAAGAAAACAAGAAGCAAAGAATAAAGTTTTAAAGGACAATGTTAAAACCTTAACAAGTGAAATTAATATCTTAACCAATGATCTTAACGAAACCAACTCTAAATTTCAAATTGTCATTGAATACATAAGAAATCATAAGAAAGAAACTGATACTTTAAAAGAGGTAATCACTAATTTAAAAAAGAAAGTTGCCCATCTAATATGGTATAAAGAAAAATATGAGTATTCTTTTACTCATGGAAAAGAAAAATTTGAAAAACTATTTAGAATGGGTAAATATCAAAGAGACAAAACTGGGCTGGGGTACAATAAAGAATCAAAACAAAACCCCGATATCTCTACTAAATTTATAAAAGGAAAGGTTTCCTCTATTAATCAAAACATTCCTAAAGTTATATATAATTCTTATGAAAGAAAAAGATATATTAGATATGACTGGAAAAAGGAACCAACTAAAAAGAAAAACTCAGGCAATTTATGTTTTTTCTCAAAAACTAAATGAATTGATGAAACAGATTTATCAGCTAAAAACTCAATTCTATAATCATTCTAAAAATGTTTTATCTACAAAAAGGAACCCAAATAGATTTTTTCTTCAATTTGAGTCTCTAGGTCATAGAGGAACTTCTCACACACAAAGGTATACGTGGGTACCTAAAAGTTTACTTGTTCACACAGCTCTTAAAACTAGAGACCAATCTGTATGGTTCCTAGATAGTGGGTGCTCTAGACACATGACTGGGGATAATTGTTAGGATGTCATTTGTGTGCACATGAGTTAGAACTATTAGAAACATACTTTGATGACTCATATCTATATCCATGTACACTCATCCCGTGCAATATGCATCTTTTATGTTTTTTTTCTTCTCTTACACTTGTTCGCCCCCCTCTCTTTCAAAATTTTTTTTCTTATATTATCAATCATCTGTGGGGGCCAATTGTTCCATCACCATAAATCCAGATGTGGTGTGTGGCCCATTGAAAATGAAATCATTTGATTTCCATTTCCTTTCTTCTTATCTTTCCTTTTTGGATGCAGAGCCATCAGTGGGTTCCACACGTTAAAATCATTTCAAGGGTAGCCCCCACTGATGGATCAAACAAGTTAAATTTTTATCCCTTTCTTTTGGTTCTTTTTAGTAGATGTAGATCCATCCGGCTTGTTTTCTTTTCTTATATTTTCAATCATCAATGGTATAATATACCCATAAATGAGATGATTGTAATGGTCAATGCCTTTAAATTCAAGGGGTCATCGTGTTATGTAAATTTACTTTATTTTATATTTATTTTCATACATAGAAATTTTTTTAATATTTAAAGATAATAAAAAAACTTATTTTATATTTATTTTATCGTAACAATATTTCAAAAAAATTCTTAAATTTTAACATATTTTGATTTTTTGCCCGGGCTTAGCACGGGCGTTTGTTGCTAGTAGTAATATATAGTAAAGCAGCACCCTTTTCGTTGGAGAGCGACACGTGGCATGGTTTGGCAGTGACATGTGGCACACTTATATCTTCACATCATTCAAAAAAATTATTTTTTTTATTATCCCGAAAATTTCTTCCTTTATTATACTTATAGAAGTAAGTAGATAATAACAAGTCAACATCACCACTATCCAATTACTACAACCAATGAAGATCCGTTCTTGCCATACCATAATATCACAAGGTTTCCTATTAAGATGTCCTAAAAATTCCTAATATCTACCTAATATCCCCCTAAAATCTATCTTATGTCTTTCCTTCTCTATCCTATCTACTTAATCTCCTATTCTCTCTCACCTACGGTTTGTATGCTATATCACCAAAAGTTCAATAAATTCGAAACTTATCCAGTGATCCGTTATTCAAGAGGCATGATTTAATAATTTAACTCATTCAGAACGGTTGAGATTTGCATCCATCAAACGCCCTATGATAAGCGGGACACCTCAAAAAGAAGTCACATTTATGGGACATTACACGGTGCAATTCAAGACCAGCAATAATTTATGATCAAGACTATTGATAGGTTTCTCAAAATCTTATAAGTACTTTGAAGATGGTGGACATAGTAAAATCAATTGTTTTAGCATAAAAGGAATTATACTGTGATAGGAAATATTAGGACGTGATAACAATCCAATCAACTCCAATTTACTATATTATTCTTTTATATAAGAAATTCATTTTTTTGGCTCTTTCTTCTTTAATCATTTAGTATTCCAGCCCCTCACTTGGACTGCTCCAACCCCTTCTCCATTCTGGAGAATTGCTCCTTTCCATACCCTACTCTCTCCACTTCCAACCTCAATAGTTTGCTATCAGCTGCTTTGCCTAAAGCTAAGAGGATCACCCCTGAACTAGTATCTGTCACAGCCTCAACCCCTACCACATCCATTTCCCTTAATCCTCCTCCCTCTCTTCCCAACCATGCAATCCATAACGACATCTCCCTAGTGGTTGATCTCTCCCCTTTTAAGGTGATAACAAGAAAGAAATCCAAAGGCAAGTCAAAGAATCCCCCCGGCACTTCCCCCTCTCCAGGTGTTTAATGGTTAAAGTTATCTATTGGAACTGTAGGGGGATATGTAATACCCCCACCCAAACCATGGTCTACCATCTCTCAGCTGATCATTCCCCTGACATCATCTTCCTTTCTGAGCCTAAGTCTACCTTGGACTCCTTCACTAATGGGGCTTCTCCCTTTGGCTTCTCCCCCTCCTTCTCCAACACTGAAAACTCTCTGTGGTGCCTTTGTAACCAAAATTCCAAATTTCAATTTACCTTTCTAGACCAATCTCCCCAGCATATCTCCATTTCGATTTCAGCTTCTCCTTCTTTTCCCCCCAATATCATTACAAATGTCTATGGCCCAACGGATTATAGGCTAAGGTGGAATCTCTGGGGCTACCTTGCCAACAGCCCCTTCTCCTCTTAGTCTTGGTATGTGTTAGGAGATTTCAATGCCATTCTCTTGGCAAAAGAAAAGCTCAGCATTCTTCCACAGTCTCGATCAAAGACTTCAATGAGATGGTTCAGATTGGAGGTTTAAAAGATCTGGGGTATAGAGGTAATAACTTCACTTGGGCTAATTACAGACAAGGTCAGGCTTTTGTGGCTGCAAGACTAGACAGAGCCTTTTCAAATTCTTCCTGGCTTGACTTTTTTGTGGATCCTGTGGTGAACCACCTCCCCATAATCTCCTATGACCACAGCCCCATTTTCCTCACTCACCGGCGAAGCCTCTCGTTCAATAACAAGCCTTTCAGATTTAAAGAAAAGTGGCTCCTTCATGATGCTTTTCTTAAGGTCGTTGAGGACAGTTGGGCTTCTCCCTGCAGAGGCTCTCCTCAATTCATCCTGGCTTCCAAACTTAAGATTCTCAAGCTCAATCTAAAAACTTGGAGTAAGAATGTCTTTGGTCATTTCAAGAATCATATAGCCATGGCAGAATCCATGGTTTTAGCCAAGGAAGCTGCCTTCGAAGCCCAGCCTAGTGACTCCCTTCTCAAGGATCTGAATCAAGCCAAAGCTACCCTCCACAATTGGCTTAATGTGGAGTCCACTCACTGAAGCAGAGGGCTAAAGTGAAGTGGCTTCAAGATGGGGACAAAAACACTAAATTCTTTCACCTTTCAGCTAAGGCCAAAGGTATTCGCAACTGCATAGATAAGATCACGGTTGATGGCACTCTTTTTGAAGATGGACATCAGATTAAAGAGTAGGCGGCATATTTCTTCTCTAACCTTTTCCAAGCTGATTCTATTATTCTGGATGAAGGTCTTTTCCTCTTGACCGGGCCTTCCGTTTCGGAGGCTCAAAATCAGTTCCTTATTGCAGTTCCTTTTCCTGAGGAAATTAGAAACGCAGCCTTTGCCCTCAAGAAGAGTAACTCCATAGGGCCAGATGGATTCTCTGGTGTCTTCTTCACTAGTTGTTGGCACTTAGTGATCATTGAAGTTATTGAGGCAGTCACCCATTTTTTTCTCTCCAGGTCGTCTATTAAGAGAAACGAATGCTTTTTTCATTACCCTTATCCCCAAGATACCCTCTCCAGAATCCTTTTCTGACTTTAGGCTTATCGGCCTCCTGAATTTTATCTACAAGATATCCTCTAAGATTTTAGCTTCTAGGCTCTCTACCATTCTTCCTCTCCTCATCTCTCACAGTCAAACAGCCTTCGTTAAAGGTAGATCTATCCACCATAATTTGGCCTTAGCCCATGATCTCATCCAAAAACTCAATTCTAAGATAAGTGGAGGTTCAGTTTGCTTGAAGCTTGATATTTCCAAGGCTTTCGACAAGCTCCAGTGGAACTTCCTTTTCAGAGCCCTTAAGTTCTACAATTTTTCTTTGGCTTGGATCAATTTGATAAGGGAAATGATTTGTACCAGCAAAGGCTCCATTCTAATCAATAACAGCCCAAGTGGTCTCTTTTCTTCATCTTGCGGCCTGCACCAAGGGGACCCTCTCTCGCCCTACTTTTTCATTCTTGCAGAGGAGGTTCTTAGTCTTCACATAGAGTAACTCCGATCTTCTCGGAAAATTGTGCCTATCTCCCCAGTTCCTTCCACTCCCTGCCATCTGCTCTACGCAGATGACATCCTGCTTTTCCTCAAAGCTTTCAAGCCAGGGTTGAGACATATCAAAGAGCTGCTCTCCAAGTATCAAGCTTCTTTCGGTCAATGCTTTAACCTCCAAAAGAGCAACCTCTATCTAGGGAAATGCTCAGCTAGAAGAGCTAATATGATTTTAGAGCTTCTTCCATCCCCCCGAGCCTCTCTCCCTTTTATCTATCTTGGAGTCCCTCTCTTCTTTGCAGCCTCCAGACATTACCATTTCGCCAAGGTTTTGGACTCTATCCGTTCTAGGCTCGATGGTTGGAAGGCCAAATGTCTTTCCTTTGCAGGAAGGTTGATAATGGTTAAGCATGTGCTCTCTTCTATCCCCCTCCACATCTCCTTTGTTATTCCCATCCCTAGTAAAACATGTTTGCAGATTGAAAGGCTTCTGAGAAACTTTCTGTGGTCCTCTAGTCCTGACAAGAAGAAGTGTAATCTGGTGAATGGGGAAAAAGTTTGTGTGCCAAAGTCTGAGGGTGGTCTTGGTCTGCGCAGGGTGAGAGAATTCAATGAAGCGTGCTTGCTGAAACTGGGTCGGTCAGCTGCTACTTCAGATTCCCTCTGGGCTTCTTGGTTTCGTGGAAGATATTTCAAACTCTCACCTATTTGGTTATTTGGTAATCCTAAGGTAGGGTCCTGCATTTGGAATGGAATTAGATCTTTAGCCAATTTGCTTCAGCAAGGCAGCCGTTGGGTCCTGGGAAATGGTCACTCCATTCTTTTCTGGCTAGACAACTGGATCGACCATGACCCAATTGCAAAAAGGTTCCCCCATCTCCACTTTTTCTGATACTGACCGGGTGGCGAAAATAATTCAAGGATTATCTTGGGTCGTCCCTGATGGACAGCGCTTCTGCGCACTCGGTGCTACAGAGGACGGTGGACGTGGGAGTCCATGGGGGACGACCCTTTCGCGCCCGGAGGGGTGGAGGCGTGCATCAACATTTTTTTTATGTGTGGGTGTGCCAGATTTTTTATTTTACTTGGAATTGCAAGTTCTGATCCGGAGAACGACCTTCACAAGTAAAAAGGAAATCAACTTCTTTCAAGTTTTCCATTGCACATATATTTAAAAAAAGAGACATTTTCTTGATTTGCCGAGAAAGGCGATTGTTTGGCATTTATAGCCGATTTTTTGCGTTTATAGCTGATTTTGGTGTTTATAGCCGATTGACAATTCTTATCAATAATGAAAGACAAGAGTTGCGATTTTTGTCTCTTTTAGAAAAATACAAAATACAATCAATAATGAAAGACAAGAGTTGCGATTTTTGTGTCTTTTGGAAAAATACAAAATACAATCAATAATGAAAGACAAGAGTTGCGATTTTTGTCTCTTTTAGAAAAATACAAAATACAATCAATAATGAAAGACAAGAGTTACGATTTTTTTCTCTTTTAGAAAAATACAAAATACAATGAAAAGCAAGAAAAGCATGATCTAACTTCTCAGGATATTATGGGGGACTCGTTCAGATTGACGGTCGCAAGCCATATGTGGACTTTGCCATCATCCATGCAGGTGAGAACAGAGGATGCTCTTGATTCGCTTGGCTTGGCTATAACCTCATATTTTTAGAGGACAAAGACCAAGAGGATGCCCTATGTCCAATAAAAAACTAAGTAGACGGGCTGAAAAGCCACGTCTAAGCCATTAGAGGCAGAACGAGGAGGCAAGGACCTTGGGAGGGGGTACCCCCTAAGGGACTTTTGTCACCTTGTAACGGTGGTCGGTGCAGAACTTTCGCAGAGTTTTCTCTCTTTTTCTTTCTCTTAGATTTTCTGCATGTATTCTTTCGAATTTCAAATCTCCTGTCATTTCTTCTTGGAAAACTCTCCTATTTATAGGCTCTTCGTAGCCATTTAGGAGGGTTTATGGGCTTTAATTGCATTTAAACCGTATTAAGGGAGGAGTTACAAGGTTTAATTCCTTTATTTCATTTGTCCTAGACCTTGGCTTCTGATTCGCCAGTGGAGATTAAGGGATGGGAGGAATTTCATGTTTTAAATGTCACAAATCTCTTGACTTGTGACTCCCGAATGCTTACTTCTAATTGGGAGTCCAAAGAAATGAATTAATGACTACAATAACGCTAGCCAATTAATAGCATTAAGTGATCGCCGACCAGTTGAAGAGTCGCAGGCAGTGCCGCGTCTTTTGAAGTTTTTTGGGCTATGATCATCAATGGATCTACATGCTGATCAACATCAGATGACCATGTAATTTCAGATATTGATAGCTAATAACAGGCCGATGACGTCTGCCATGTTGATTTCTCGATCGATCGGCTAGAAAGTACACTTTTTGGTCGACCGGTAGGCGATCAATGTTGATTTTGATACTCTTGAAGACGGAGCCGTAATTTTGACTGATGTTGATGGATTTGGGGTCTTAAAAGTCTGTATTTTGGAAAATTACAGGGGTTGGAAGCTTCGAAATGCAAAAAACGATGGAAAACGGGGCTTTCCGGGGCGAATTTGGCGATCCGGGGCTCCAGGGTCGCCGGCGACCGTGGGGGGAATTATCCCCCTTTTGGTCCCGTTTCGCGGCCGTTTTGAGGTCTTTTTTCTCTTGTATTTCTTTCAAAATTTTTGTACATTTAATGGCTTGATTTTCCTGTAGAAAACTTGAGAGAATCATTGCATTTTAGGGTGCAAAGTTTTCAATTTTCTGGGAAAGCCGAAGACTTTGTAGCGTAGAGCTGCCGATTTTCCGTCAGAAGCTGAAACTGAGTCAAACGATGTCGGAATGACTTGAAATTTGAGGTGAAGCCTCCTGAGCAATTAATAAATAAGACCAACCATAGGCTTTTCATTGAGTTTTGAAGTCGTATGGGGTTCTATCGCCAGTAGACTTGATTTCGTCGCTAGGAAGATGTCGCGCCTTGATGTGTGGTCAACCGATGTCCGATTGACTTGAAATTTGACAAAGAACCTATTGGACTCATTTTGACTTGAAATTTGACAAAGAACCTATTGGACTCATTTTGAGATGATCTACAGGCTCTGTCTTGGAAACCATGGTCCTGGAGAGCTTCGCCGCCGAGAGGCCTGTTTTAGCTTCCGAGAGTGAAAGTCTGGTCAAATGTTGTCGAACTGACCTGAAACTTGATGTGTAGTCTTTTGTAAGCATCTTCAAGCCAGCCATGTGCTCTGTCTGATGAATGATGACCTCGGTGGTTCTCGTCGCCGAGAGGCTTGATTTAGCTGTTAGAGGGTTGATGTAGGGCCAAACGTTATCGGTTTGACTCAGAACTTGACGTGGAGACTTTTGGATGTATTTTGGGACTATCCATAAGCTCTTATCGAAGAATTGGTGTCTTCGATGCTGTCACCGCCGGGAGTATTAGTGCCCCATTCCTATGAGCACTTGTTTTTGTACTGTCAATTCCGTGTCGAAGAATCCAAGACCTTGCCTCTCAGAATTTCTCAAGGAAGATCAAGTTTGAAGGCAGAAGATCAAGTCCTGGAAGGCCCGGATTCATAAAGGAAGACGTCCATATGTGTGCCAACCTATTCAGGTAAATAGGACTCCAAACCAACCATGACATGGCCCTAAAAACCCTTAGTATAATGGCTTATTTAATAGGGTTTTAGAGATTATTTTTCAGCTTTTTCAAGACTAAAAACAGGCCTCAGAAGTCGGCTAACCGCCATGGTTTTCGGTCACCTCGCGGTTACTTTTCCAGAGAGCAAAAACTCTCTTAATATAGTTTTTCGGTTACCTTGTGGCTAGCCATTTGAACAGTAACATCACTATTCACTTTTCACTGTTCACTAGCCGTTTGAACAGTAGCACTATTCACAATTCACTGTTCACTAGCCGTTTGAACAGTAACACTGTTCACTGTTCACTAGCCGTTTGAAAAGTAACACTATTCACTGTTCACTATTCACTGTTCACTAGCCGTTTAAAAAGTAACACTATTCACTATTCACTGTTCACTAGCCATTTTACGACCGTTGGAACTATCCGTTGGATTTTTTCTGTAAATACCTGAAACCATTTTCAACATCAAGGAGTCCAATTTTTGAAGAGCCTTTGTTCTAAATTCTTGTCAACCTATCCCAAGCTCTCAAAGCTTCTTCCAAACACACTGAGATTCTACCCTGAAAAATCCAAGGGCTTACTTAGCTCTAAGGAGTGTGCTTTGAGAAGCCAAATCTAGGGTATCCTAATCCCTAAAGCTATCTCTCATTTCTGCCCTAGAAATCAAACCTCTACAACTTGGTTGTGCATCTCAAAAACACCAAGCTAGCTGCAAGAGGTAAAAAGCTTCGATCACGGTCAAAAGCTTCCTCGAACACTTTCGATCTTCATCAAAGGCTAGTGTTCGCCCTCCATTCAAATTTATATCTTTGTGACAGTGGATTGAATCTGTGTGTGTGAACCACTCTAAAAATTGTGTGTGGGGATTAGATCTGTGTGATCAAACCTCAGTAACAAAATTGAGTTAGAATCAGTACTTGTGTAGTTTGATTCTTTATAGTGGAACCAAGGGACTGTGACCCTTGAGAGTGGATGTAGGTCTGTGTGACTGAACCACTATAAATCTCTTGTGCTTACTATCTTGTTTCAAATTAGAGTGTCTCTGATTATTTAAGCGCACACACATTAATCTTATAATTCAAACAAGTTATTTTGTTATGTGTGATTATTTTGTTTGTGGAATGAAAGCCGATTTTGGCATTGATAGCCGGTTTTACGGCATTGATAACCGGTTTATGGAATTGACAGCCGGGTTTTTTTTTTTTAAGCCAAACTTTGGTTTGCGGTATTGATAGCCGATTTTGTTTTGTGGCATTGATAGCCGGTTTTGGTGGTATTTACAACCAGTTTTGGTGGCATTTATAGCCGATTTTGGTTTTCAAAAATGCAAGTATCACAAAAATGTCGCCTCCCTGCGGAATGGTCTTGCAAGTATCGATGGAATGTTGCATCCTTGCTCATTTGGTTGTGAGTATCGATGGAATGTCGCATCCCTGCTTTTTAAAATTTTGGTTTTACTGGTACTGACTTGATGTCGTTTCCCCATGATTTTTGAATTTTGCGGTTTTCTCAAACCTTTGGGTTATGGATATCAACTGCAATGTTGTATCTCCTCGATTTCTTGGTTTTTTTTTTTGAACCTTTGAAATTTGGGTTGTAGATATCAAATGAAAATTTGCGTCTCCACGGTTTTTAGGTTTTTTCGAACATTTAAAGTTTGGGTTGTGGATATCAACTGCAATGTTATATCTCCTCGATTTCTTGGTTTTTTTCAACCTTTGAAATTTGGGTTGTGGATATCAACTGAAATGTTGCGTCTCCACGGTTTTTTGGTTTTTTCAAACATTTAAAATTTCGGTTGTGGATATCAACCGAAATGTTGCGTCTCCACGGTTTTTAGGTTTTTTTTAACCTTTGAAATTTGGGTTGTGGATGTCAACTGAAACGTTGCGTCCCCACGGTATTTAGGTTTTTTCGAACCTTTAAAATTTGGGTTGTGGATATCAACTGAAATGTTGCGTCTCCACGAATTTTTTTTTATTTTGCAAGTATAGACGAAATGTCGCTTCCCTGCTATTTTGGAAGTGTCGAACGTGGTTCACATTCTTCCAATTTGTACGAGTATCGATTAAGTGTCATTTCCTCTCGGTTTTTTGGAAAACCATTTTTTTTGTTTAAAGACACGAGGGTCGTAAGTTTTGTCCTAAAACCATTTTGGCGATAAAAAAACAGGGTGGACTAGGGTGGAAATCCCTGAATCCGGATTTTGTTTCAAACCATGAATTTTGGGTTCAAGGATTGAAATTTTTGGTCAAGTTAGGGAGAGGCTCCTAAACTTGGAATTTTTGAACAATGAAATGATGAAAGTAAATATTGATCGGATTTCTAGAGATCTCAACATTTTATATGAAAATTCTAAAAGGAGTGGGTTTAGCGAGCAAGTACCTGGAAATAGGTTTTGGTTGTATAGGCATTGCTTGATGTTCATACTCCAGGCTTCGAAAGGCCATGAGATCGCTGTAGGATGCAACCATTCTAGAGGTATGTGAATGTAATCTCCATGAACTTAATTGGCATTGTTGGCAGCGTTTAGCAAATTGCATTGCGTCAGATACCATGGTAGGCCAATAATAACCTAACCTTTTATCTGATCGTAGAGTTTGGGACCAGCCTGATGGGCTCTACAAAGACCAGCATGAACTTCTTAGAGTGTTTCTTCAGCCTCTTGTCGTGACAAGCAGCGTAGAAGTGCTCCATTGAACGATTTCCTGTAAAGGATTTTTGAAGGAATATCCATATGAAAGTTTGGGGTTCGCCTTTGGATGCTTACCCTTTCTTTTGGATATTCAGGTAGGATTCCGAACATAGTGTAATCAATGAGCAAATCCCTCCAGTCGCCGATTGAAGGTTGAAGGATAAAAATCCAACTTCCAACCACTCGGTGGCATTCAACAACTACTTGGTGTGTGTTAAGAGCAGGGAGGATTCTTCTCTCGCACACTGTGATTTGCATGTTCTCCCCTTCCTGGATTGCCATAGATGTGGCAAGTCCGGCCAGGACATCTGCACAGATGTTTTTACCTCTACGAATGTGGGTGATGTGACAATTGTCAAACTTTTGCAGAAGCGATTGTGACTTGTTGTAGTAAGGCAGTAGATTAGGCTTCCTGACTTCAAATTTCTGATTCATCTGGTTGACGATCAGTTGAGAGTCTCCAAAGATCTCCAGCATGGTGATGCCAGATTCGATGGTGAGTTCCAATCCTAGGATCAAAGCTTAGTATTTAGCTGCATTGTTTGTGCATGGCTCTAGTAGCGAGAAAGCATGTGGAATCATGTATTTGTCGGGGTTAACAAAGAGGATGCCAACTCCCGAGATCAGCTGTCTTTTTTCATTGTCCTGGTTGCACCGTCAAAGTATATGTCCCAGGAGGCATTTTGTGAGAAAGTCTCCACATTGTAGACTGGTTCGTCTGGGAGATCATCTCTGAGTGGAGAATCTTTAGGCAATAGATGCTCTGCGAGAAAGTCTGCTAGAGCTTGGCCTTTGATTGCCTTTTGCGGTACATAGCTAAAATCAAATTGTGACAGAAGGATGGACCATTTTGCCAGTCGGGCATTGAGACAACCTACTTTTGTGACGAGGACCTTCAAGAGGTTGATCATTGAGACTAGGTAGACTGTGTTGGAAAGCACGTTGCGTTGCTTTTGTACGGCAAACATCACTGCAAGGCATTCTTTTTCGACTGGAGTGCAGCGATGCTCTGCGTCTACTAGCATGCGGCTGAGGTAGTATAGAGCAGCTTCTTTTCTTTCATCATTTTCTTGTGCAAGTAGAGCGCCCAGAGAGTGGTTAAGGCTCTTGTGTACAAGATGAATGGTTTTCCAGTGGTAGGAGCAGCTAACACTGGAGGTTTGGTCAGGTATGACTTAATATCTTGAAATTCAACTTCACAGTCAGCATCCCAGACAAAGTTTATAACTTTTTTCATCAACCGGGAGAATGGACGGCATTTCCCCGAAAGATTGGAGATGAATCATCTGATGTAGGCCAATCTCCCTTGGAGCCCTTTCAGTTCTCTCAAGGTTCTTGGAGAGGGCATTTCTAGAATAGCCTTAACTTTGATGGGGTCAAGTTCTATTCCAGCTTTCCGAACTAGGAATCCGAGGAATTTACCCGACGAGATGCCGAAGATTCATTTTAGAGGATTCATTCGCAGCTTGTGTTTGCGAAGCCGGAGGAGGACTTCTCGAAGATCTTTGAGATGGTTTGCTTTTGACGGCAAGGTCATCAACGTAACATTCAACCGTCTTGTGCTGCATATCTTGGAATATTTTCATCATAGCCCTTTGATATGTGGCACCAGCATTTTTCAGACCAAATGACATTACAGTGTAGCAATACACGCCAAATGGGGTCTTAAATGAAGTGTGTTTTTCATCTTCAGGATGCATCTTTATCTGATTGTAGTCAGAAAAAGCCATCCATAAATGTCAATCGCTCAAATCCACAAGTTTTGTCAATCATTACCTCTAGTATGGGGGGGGGGGGGGGGGGGGGGCGAGAATTCATCTTCAAGGCATGCACCATTCAGGTCTCTATAGTCAATACAAACCTTAATCTGCGCGTTTTTCTTTGTCACGGGGACAATGTTGGCCAACCATTCGGGATGTTGTTCCTCACGGATGAAACCGACATTTTTGAGCTTTTGAACTTCTTGTTTAATTTTATCCATCACATTCGGACGGAATCTTCTTTGGCCCCGCTTGACAGGCTTGATGTCTTCTTGAAGATTGAGCCTGTGGACTGCTATTTTAGGGTCTAAGCCAGGCATTTCAGCGTAAGGCCATGCAAAGCAATCAACGAACTCACGAAGAAAAATGATATACTCGGGTAACTCATCATCCTTTATATTCTTGCTTATGAATACAGGACGTGGGTTATCTGGTGTTCCCAAGTCTATCTCTTGAACAAGATCTTCTGTTGGAAGGTTCGAATGTGGTTCCTTCACAATATTTTCGTAGGCTTCCAGCTTAACAAAACCTTCTGGGGTTTCAAGGGCATTTCCAGACCAAGGTTTTGTTCCTTTCCATGGGTCTTCTTGATTGGTGATATTCTCAAGGCTTGCTATGAGATGGTCCCAATCGCCTGTTGAAACCGGGTCGAAGTAAGGTACTTCTTTGGGAGACATGGGCTCTTCTTGGTCAGAAGACCACGCATATGTGTTATCCGACAATTCCTCTTAATCATAAGAGAAATCATACCAATTGGATGAGCTTCCTAAATCTTTATCAGGTAACTCATCAAGAGATCTCCAGGGAGATCGATGTCTTCATGGATACGAGATGTTGAGGCTTGGTCGGTAAGTCGACTTTTAAGCCTTTGTGTCAACTGTCTCAGAGGAGTGTCGGGATCATACCCTAACCCGTGTGAAGATTTTCTACATGGTCGTAGAGTCTCCAATCTTCCAACTGGCTTTTGGTTAAGGCGGGCCCCAATGGCGTGAGAATACCGCGACCTTCTCCCAAACCGACTGGATTTCGAGCGTCATAGCCCATTTTCTTCATAATAGCTTGTGCCACAGGACTATATAAGGTTAGCTGAGGCATATGTTCATTTTGGAAAGGTTCAGGCATGGAGTATGATGAAGAAGCATCTGATCTATGGAAGAAGATCGGCTTTTCCTTTGCTGAAGTTGCTGAAACAAAAAAGGAAGCTGACGTAGGATCTTCTATGTCAGAAGGTGTCTCCATTGGAGTAAGAGCAGGCTGAACTTGCTGAGTGTTAGCTTGGCTTGACGATGTGTTATCTTCTATCTCTGAATCCGAATCCGTGTCTTGCATGATAGACACGACAGAGACAACAAATTTGCCCCCAGACTTTTGCTTTGCCTTCTTCACTTTAGTTATGATGACCATAGAAGATCATTACCTCTAGCAAAGCAAAAACCTCTTCATGATCAACAACCTCTTGATCAAGAGGCTGTCGTTTTTCATTTACTTGGGATGTATCTTCGGTAGAGTCGCCATCCTCAGTAATTGTGTTGCATGGACCATTTTTCGGGAACAAATCCTGAACAGCATCCTGCAACTTTTCTTCTTCGTTGACCAATTCATCATCCCAAGCATCAATAGCCGGGGTTTCTTCATGATGATCAGTCGGGAAGAGTGTGAGTCCTGAAGTCACAGTCTCAGGAGAAGAAGCATGAGAGGGTGTTGTCTCAGTGAAAGTCACGCGAGACGAGGTAGCTCCAGAAGATATGGTGCTAGGCGTCGTTGGAGTGTAAGTGATCTCATCAGATGACGCTTCGGAAAAGCTATAATCCCGAATTATCACATTACATGAAGCTCTGATAAGAGGTGCCTGTTCGGAGTCAGACTCATCCTCGGATGTAAGAGGATCATCTATCCAGCAATTTTCTCCATTTTCAAGAGCTAAGGGAGGAGATACCTGATGGTCTTCAGGGACTTCAGGTTCTGGATTGCGAGGAAGCTCGTTGATGCGGTCTTGCTCTTGTTCTAGAGCGAGATGTTGTATGATCCTTGCATATTCTTCAAGATCAGGCATGTGAGCCAAATCTTATTCTTCATCTGCTCTTCGTGGTTCAACATGGTTGATTTCCACTGGAGCAATGACAGGTGCTGGGTCAACAACATTTTCTTGTATAGCCTCTTGGTCTTCTTCGTCATCAGACCAGTATCCTTGTGGCTGTAAGGGGTTATACCAGATTACTGGCATACGGTGAGTTTCAGGAACCCATTCTTCATGGGAGAGGTATTTTCTTATTTCAATGGATTCCTCCCACTCATCGGTGTTGGACTCGTATCCATCGTTGGTGTCATTAGACTTGTATCCATCAATGGAGAATCCAACTACCGAAGTGCAAGAGTATGATGCCCCCTGCGTGGCTTCTTCTTTGAATTGAGGTGGCTTGAAATCACTGAGAGTGGATTTTCTTATCCCCATTGAAGTCTCTGGAAGGGGCGTTTCTGTTGTCCCTAGTGAAGCGGTAGAGGAGGCCTCTACCTTTTCATAGACTTCTTGTTTTGGCTTGGTCTTCTCTTGCCGTTTGAGCTTGAGGAGATGTTTCCTAACCAGCCTTTGCTGTAGAGCTGTCGGCTATGTTTTCACGACCTCCCAGTTTTCATCTTCCAGGAGATCGGGATGTACCCATATGGGTTGTCCGTCTTGTGTCAAGTAAGGAGCCAGTTCTTCGGACGCTTGGATTGTGTTTATCACCATGAAGGAAGTAGTGATTTTCTTCTTTGGTGATTTTTGTGTTTGTCCACATGACACCATGTTGACGGAGGCAGACCCATAGTTTTTGTTAAAGGTGATGTCTTCGTTTTTCCACATCTCGTTTATTTTCTCTCTCACAACAAAGCATTAATTGAGAGGATGCGAGATCATCTGGTGGTATGGACAGCACCGAGGATCGTTGGTTTTGCCAACATCTCCGGTCTTTTCGGTTCAGGCAAGGTGAGCTTGCCGTTTGCCACAAGGGCCCCGAAGATTTCATCAACATCTTCATCGAACATGTATTTCTTTCTACTCGCTCTTTGAAGGCATCTGAGAGTTCAGGTATTTTACCTGCAGCTTTGTTTTCAGCTTTCTTTGGTGGCTGAGGAGCTGACTTGGTTTGCACATTGAGGACCTCTTTTTTCTTTGGCTTTGAGGTTGCAATGGTGCTTGGCTCTTTCCTTGATGATTTCTGACTGTTGAGATCTTTGATCACTGTTTCAGCCTCCATGGAAGCTTCTAGGAGTTCTCCCAGGTTCTTTGATTTGTTGCCGATGATCATGGAGCGGATTCTTGCTCTCATGTTATTTCGGCAGATGTCGACTAGCGACGCATATGGCAATACATCAGAGCATTTGTACGCCATTGCTTTCCACTTGTGAATGAAGTCGTATGTTGACTCATTCTCCCCCTGTTTTAGGCTGCACAGCTGAGCCATAGTAACGGGATGATCCTCACCTTTGAAGTGAGTTAGGAAACATTTCTCTAAAATGGTCCAGTTTTGGATGGAGTCCTCTGGTAAAGTGGAGTACTGGTCAAAGGCCGTACCTTTTAGGGTAATTACAAAGAGGCGGATCTTGAGTGCATCTTGATCCGCGATGGCTCCCGTCAGGATTTTGAAGTGGATGACGTGCTGTCTGGCTGATCCTTTCCCCGTATATGTTTAGAGAGTAGGATGTTTGAATTTTATAGGGAACGGGACTGAGTCGATCCATAAGGGATATGGTGGCTTGATCTCATTCTCCTAGAGTATATCCTCTTCTTTTGATTTAACGAGGATACTGTCTACGTCCTTTTAAGTAAGGGGGCGTGACTCATTTTCTTCTCCATTTACCTCATCATCTTGAAGATTCGGAGGAGGTTCATTGTTAGCCTGATTTTGAAAGGCGAGGAGAAGGTTTTCCATCAGAGCTTCAATCCTCTGCTGGCCTTATTCCAACTGCTGGATGCGTGTGATCGCATCATCTTGAGGTGGATTGCGAGGTGGTGGCTCAAAATTTGTAGCCAGGACGTTCATCCTTCGGGATTCAAACGAATAAATTGTCATGGTGACTGAGCTAGAGCTCATTCTTTTTGATGACCGCCGCTGCCGGCATCTCCTGCCTTGACGAACTCCTCCAGGTGACCTTCCTTGGCGAGCTTTTCCAGGTGGAACTTCAAGGTCCTGTACTCCTCGATTTTGTGCCCATTCTGCTTGTGGTAGGCACATAACCTGCTCTGGTCACGAGTAGAGGGGTCACTCTGCATGGGCTGAGGCCAGCTGAAGAACGGCCTGTTCTTGATCTTGTTCATATCTGGTGGATCGGCTCCCTGAAGACGACGTTCATGGCCTGGTAAGCATCGGGAGGAGGTTTGGTATTTCTAGTGCCCCCAGACCTGGACGCTGTAGCCTTTGCCGAGCTGGAAACCCAGGCTTGTTTCGGCTCTTCCTTCCGAAAGGGTTTCTTATCCCTCTGCTGCGGTTGGTGGCCTTTATCCTTGGGTCCCACGCCGTGGCTTTCCCGGGCCCAGATTTCATCTTCCTTCCGAGCGACACATCGCTTTATCCTGGACATCAAGTCTGGCATGGAGGTTACGGGGTCTCCGGCTAGGTCCTTCCTCAGCTCGTTCCCTGGTAACAGGGCATTCCGGAAGGCGAAAATCGCCACTTCGTCCCTGAAAACTTCGATCTGGCTGTAAATCGCCCAGAATCGCTGGGCGAACTGGGTGATGCTCTCGCCCTGCTTCATCTTCAGGGCAAGTATATCAGCATCGGTCTTGGGGACGACGCTGTAGGCCTGGAACTTCTTCAAGAAGGAGAGCTGGAGCTGTCTCCAACTCGAGATAGACTTCTCCGGGAGGGCGCAGTACCACTTCAAGGGGAGGTCGCCCAGACTGGAGGAGAAGATTTTGCAGTTGAGGTGGCCCTCGTTCCCCCAGATGGACATCTTCTGAGAGAAGTGCCGGAGGTGAGCGGCTGGATCAGACACTCTGTCGTAAAGGACGAACCGCGGGACAGAGAACTTCTAGGGCAGTGGAGTCTCCTTGATATCCCGTGTAAAGGGGGAGGCCCCCAGATCGGTGGGGCCACAAATTTCTTGCTGGTCTCGGGCGAGAGCAGCCATCTCCATATTATGCTGAAGGGCCAGCTTAATACGCCTGTCGAGCCGCTCCAGCTCGACATCCTTCCGTGGTGACATTGCTTCCAACTTTCGCTTCGAATGGCCTCGACTGTGGTGGCTGTAAGCTTGGCTGTCTTGGCCATGATGGCTTCGACCATTGCTCGAGACTTCGTCGTTGGCCCGACTACGCTTCTGGTCCAGAAAGGCTCTCAAATCCTCCCCAGAGGGCTGGACTGCCTTGCTCGGGGCGGCTCTCTTCTTGCCTTGGGGCTCGGAGGGCTGTCCTGCTGAGGGGGCTCCTGCTGCTCTCAGTTGCTGCTGGAGTTAGCGGATTATTCTCTCCTGCTCCTGGATGAGGGCATTTTGAGCCGCGATATCTCCTCCGTCATCGAGGTGTTGCGGACGGCGTGGCTTGTCGATTGCTACAGCTTTGTCTTTCCGGGGAAGCTCATGTCGTCGCTCGTCCCGTCGGGGAGGCGTGACTTCGTCGCTCGGGGACGAATCCTCAAGTTGCTCTTGAAAAGGAATTTCGACGAAGAGGTGAGAGCCTGGGCGCTCCTCGCCTACAGATGCGCCAAGCCCCGCTTCGGACCGCCCTTGAGGAGGGGCATCCGTCGACGGGCCCGGTCACTCGAGCATCGCTCTTAAAGACTCTCTGCCTTTCTTAGCTTTTGGAGGCATGGTATTTGGGAAGATTGAGAAGGTTGGGAAGGTTGGGATAGTACTTTCCCACAGACGGCGCCAATTGTAAGTGCAAAAAATGTGACTCACAAGATTAGGGGTGCCTGATAGGACTTATCCGAATGAAAGAAGAAGATCAGTTGCCTCAAAGCCTGAAAGGGAAGAACAAACAGTCAGAGGACCCTGGCCTGGGCGAGGAAGGCTCTCCGATGCCTAAGTTAGTGTATGAACTGAACTAAGGAAGGAGAGGAAGAAGAGAGGCAGAGTAACAGCTCTCAAGTGTGTAGGTTGCGCCTTGGTTATGGAATGGGGTCCTATTTATAGAGGACTCTTGATGATATTTTGGATGATATTTTGGAGTGGGTCCCTTGATTTGATAGGGAAATTCTTATCAGCCCACAAAGTAATAAATGCGGGACATCTCAGCCCACATTGCATTTATTGCCAGTCCGATCAGCCCACATTGCATTAAATGCATGTTATATTGGGCCAGATCATGTTGGACGCCTTTGGCGGTAGAGGTCCCATTGGATCCATCCTCGGGCCTTGCCCTGATTTGGCTACAGCCGCTGGATGCCGCCCTGTCAGCGATCTGGTGAAGATTGTGGACGGCTGGGATGTCGCATCTGTCCCTATAGCTCGTGCCCCTATTCTGCCACGTGCCTGATGACGTGGCGGGCGTGGGGCGCGAGTGGGGATTCTTCTTCATTTCGGCTTCCGTCCCGGCTCCTTTAGCCGGGGTCAAGCTCTTTAGCCGAAGTGGATCCTTGGTAGCCGAGCTCGGTGCTAGCAGCCAAAGTCTGTCTGGTTTCGGCTGAGGCCTCTGTCCCGGCAGCTGAGGCGTGTCTGGATGGCATGTGGATGGCACGTGAGAATGCTAATTGACATCTTATAGTCGAGATTAGCATAATCCTGGAGTCTTGAAAATCTCCCCACACAACTACAATAATGAGGTTAATGCTGCAAGTCAATAGCATTATTAGAGTGCTAAACTTAGAAGTCTTGCAGTTAGATATGGGTAAGAAGAGGTTCATTTTATGAGCAGTTGGATTTCAGCATATTGTAAGTAGGTCAGTCTTTTCATTTTATATATAGTTTGAGTTCATTCAGCTTCCCTAATATCCTCATACCCATAGTATCTTATAGTACACAAGTTGCATTTAACTGTTCAGAATTTTTTTATACATTTTACTGATTCTAGATTCACAAATCATAATAAAAAAAATCATGAACTATTAGCAGAAAACTTTCAATCTAACGATTTACTCTCAGTGAGGATCCATTAACTATATTTACATGTAAACAGATACACAGATGTATAAGGAGGATTTCTTTCCTGAGAGGAACACTTGTTATGTTACTGTCCTCTTAGGAAAAATTTCGAGATTGCAAGTATCGGCACCTTGACCCCTGAATATATGGTCAAGCACGTACAGTGATCTTGGGTTGATAATATTAATGAAGGATTAAGTGAATACAGTGGTTGTCGGGGGGTTGTTCTGGGGCAGAACCAGGAGGCAGGGGCAGGGAACACCAAATATTTTGAGAGCCCATTGGTATTTTTACCTTAGGATAAGGTTGGGCCCAATGAATATATTTCATATACCCATCCCACTAGGAGAGACCCTAGCACTGTTTGTGGGGGCATTGGAGGGGACCATCATCAGAAACGGTCGAGTTTAATATCATCAGGACCCTAAGCATCTTATCAACACAAATGGTTTTGGTCGACTGATTAGCTATAATTTATGGGGCTTATTTGTTTGGATGGAATGCAATTGAATTCCTAGGAATTATTTGTATAATGGGTTGTGGTGAAGAGTCATTAAAGAGGCGAGGGGTAAATGATATGAGGTTTATTTATACGAAAATTGAATCCATAGGAATTCACGGTCAAATGGCTAATTCATTGGTAGCTCAAACATTCCTTCCACAGAAACAAATAGGAATAATCCTTGACTGTAGTGCTAATGGTGGGGAACTTGGGTGAGTGCGTGAGTGGGAGTGTTAGTACTTAACTTACTATTAAAAAAAAAAGAATTCTCGGTCAAATGGGGTTCACGCAAAGATTATCAAGGAGGTGGGGGGTGAAGGATGGAAGGTAGAGATGTAGAATATGGGACCTTTGACTTATTTCCTATGATTTGAATTTCTAGTTGATGGTTGGGTATTCATATTCTATTGCACTTTAGATTATTTGGTGTTGATTTTAACTTTAACCATTCATCTTTTACCACTTTTATAAATGCGTGTCTTAGGATTCATGTGAATTCATATATATTTTTTTTTTTTTACTTGGGCTATTCATTTTCATGGAACAAGCTCGCCCCAAAGAGGACACTATCATTCTTTATCGAAAGTTAAGTAATAGAGAAAATTACTGGGAAAATCACCTTATCTGTCCACTACACCAAAAAAGCGCTAATGGATTTTACGTAACAAAACCGACCCTCACGCGAATTTTTTTTTTCTTTTTTTTGCCTTTTTCAATGATACATATGAGCAAATGTTTATGTCGGATGACAATACTGTCGCCCGTTGTGTAATGTAGGATATAATCGTCTCTGTCAGGGACGATATCGTTGCTCGTTTCAATATTTTTAAGTAACTGGTGTTGGTGTCTAGCGATGACAGAATTGGTTCTATTGTTATGTGGTCATGTAATTATGTGCAACAAATGCAAACATTATAAAAATCCTTCATTTACAACATCCTCTATTTACATCTTCCATGCAAAGCTATTCAATTTCTCCGGTAACAAATGCAAACTTAATAAAAATCATCCATTTAGGACATCCTATTTTCAAAACATCCTGAATGCAAAGATTAGTAAAAGTGAAGGACAGGGTATAAATCTCTAAATTGGTTAACTCGTCAGCCCAATTGTATGTAAGCCAAATAAAGTATGCATCGAAAATAAATAACAAAGGGCAAAAGCACACCACATGGACACTAGATATAACGTGGAAAACCCTATCCGGTTGAAAAATAACGGGTCCAAACTGGATCAACAATCAAGCACTATGGATCTCGCAATTACAAGAAACTCACAGATTTCTCCTCAAATACCATCTAATCAAGGATTGTAGTTACCTCTTGTGTTATTTCACGCTTCAAAGACTTCACACCGTTGATTGCAACAGACTCAATCTCGCGCTTGACTCCTCAAATCCTGTACGAAAGAAGATGATCTTTTACTAGGGAAGTAAAAGAAGCTGACTCTCTAGATAATCTTAGGAGTACAACTCTTCAAATAACTCTAGAGAGGAATTCTCTCAATAATGATCTCTAACTCAAAAATTTTTAGAGAGGTGGGGTCCCTCTTTAGGGTAACCCATGAGTTCTTTAAATAGCCTTTAGGACGTGCTTAAGGTTGCCTAACTTGATTAGGACTAAAACAACCAATTTGGGCACAATTAGAATCAAATTTCTAATTTTCTTAAGACTCTGCCGCCTTGTCCACTCGAGCTAATGAAAGGTCCGCTCGAGCAGATGATGTTCTTTTTCAGCATTTGGCGACTTTCTGACTACATCCGTTCGAGCGAAGGGGAGTGCGCTCGAGCAGACCCATTTTCTGTGGATCCCAAATCTCAGCACTTCTATTTTCTTCCACACTATCCTCTTACAATTCTATCAGACTTCTTTTTCTCCTTTCAGCATACTTCTAATTATGTCTGATTTCACACTTCTACTTCTACAAGGCTTTCTTCATTTAATCCTTCCGGTCTTCTAACTTCTACTTCTTACAATCTTCTAACTCCTAATCCTTCCAGGCTGTTATCTGTTGACACCAAAAATGTCACTTTGCCTCTTCAAGATCCAAAGAGCTACATGAAGTCGCAACCTTCCATAAATAGGCAATGCTACTTCCAAAAAATCAAATCTTGTCAGAATCAAACAAAAACTGCAAGATCCTTCAAGACAGCCAAAAGAGGAGTACACAAGAAGTTTCGGGCCATTTCAAAATCATTTGGCCTAACTTCGCTTCTCCGACAGCCGAAAAGGAGCTCTTGGCGGTGAAAGCATCGGAGACACTAAATCTTCGATCGAAGCCGATGGATGGTCTCAAAATACATCCAAAAGGCTCCACGTCAAGTTCCGAGTCAAATCGACAACGTTTGACCCTACATCAACCCTCGAACAGCTAAATCAAGCCTCTCGGCAGCAAGAACCACCGAGGCCATCACTCATCAGATAGAGCACATGGACGGCTTCAAAATGCTTACAAGGGGCTGCACGTCAAATTTCAGGTCATTTCGACAACATTTGACCATAGTTTGACGCTCGGAAGCCAAATCAGGCCTCTCAGCGGCAAAGCTCTCTGGGACCATGGTTTCCAAGACAAAGCCTATGGATCATCTTAAAATGACTCCAATGGGTTCCCTGTCAAATTTCAAGTTAATCAGACATCGGTTGACCGCACATCAAACCGTGACATCTTCATCGCGACAAAAGCGAGGTCTACTGGTGATAGGACCCCAAACGGCTTCAAAACTCAAACAAAAGCCTATGTTGGTCTTATTTATTGCTCAGGAGGCTTCACACCAAATTTCAGGTCATTCCGACATCGTTTGGCCCAGTTTCAGCTTCTGACGGAAAATCGGCAGCTTTGCGCGACAAAGTCTTCGGCTTTCTCAAGAAATTAGAAACTTTGCAAAATAAAATGCAAGGATTCTCATCAGGTTTCCTACTGGGGAATCAGGCCAATAAATGGTCAAAAATGTCAAGGAAAAATACAGAAGAAAAAAGAATCGAAAAACAGCAAAAACGGACACAAAACGGGACAAAAATGGGAAAAAACCCCCCGGGATCGCCGGCGACCCTGGAGCCCGGGATCGCCGGCGACCCTGGAGCCCGGGATCGCCGGAAGGCCCCGGAACCCCGGTTTTCACCGTTTTTTCACGATTCGAAACGTTCAGCCTCTGGTAGTTTCCAAAACTCATACTTTTGAGACACCAAATCCTCTGACATCAGTCAAAAACACGGGTCAATCATCAAAAGTATCGAAAAACAACATTGATCGCCACCCGGTCAACCAAAAACAAGTGTGCTTTCTACCTGACCGATCGAGAAATCGACAGGACGGATGGCACTGACCCGCTGTTGGCAACCAACACCTGAAGTTACATGGTCATCCGATGTCGATCTACATGAAGATCCATCGATGATCATTGCCAGAAGAATCTCAAAGACGCGGCACGGCCCGCGACTCTTCAACTGCTCGGCGACCACTTAATGCGATTAATTGACTAGCTTTATTACAGTCATTAATCCATTTCTTTGGATAGACCAATCAGAAGCAAGCATCCGGGAGTTACAAGTCAAGAGATTCATGGCATTTAACCCATGAAACTCCTCCCATCATGGCGATTAAAGGCGATTAAATGCCCTCAATCTCCTCCGGCCAATCAGAAGCCATTAAAAAGGAGTTACAAAATAAAGATTTAAGTCCTGTAACTCCTCCCATTATGCGGCTTAATGACAATAAAAGCCATAAACCCTCCTAAATGGCTACCTAAAAGCCTATAAATAGGAGAGCTCTCCAAGAAGAAAGGAAGAACGAAGAAAAAAAAAGACAGAGACATAGACAAAGCACAGAGATTCAGAGAAGGAAAAGAGAGAAAACTCTGCGAAAATCCTACACCGACCACCGCTACAAGGTGACAAAAGTCCCTTGGGGGGTACCCCCCCAAGGTCCTTGCCTTCTCCTTCTACCTCCAATGGCTTAGATGTGACTTTTCAGCCCGTCTACTTAGCTTTTTATTGAACATAGGACCTCCTTTTGGTCTTTGTCCTCTAAAAACTTGAGGTTATAGCCAAGCCAAGCGAATCAATAGCATCCTCTGTTCTCATCTGCATGGATGATGGCGAAGCCCACATATGGCTTGCGACCGTCAATCTGAACGGATCCCCCACAATCTCCTGAGAAGTTAGATCCTCCTTTTCTTGCTTTTCATTGTAGTTTGTATTTTTTCAAAAGAGACAAAAATCACAACTCTTGTCTTTCATTATTGATAAGGATTGTAAATCGGCTATAAACGCCAAAATCGGCTATAAACGCCAAAAATCGGCTATAAACGCCAAAATCGGCTATAAATGCAAAAAAAATCACCTTTCACGGCAAACCAAGAAAAATGTCTCTTTTCTTAAATATATGTGCAATGGAAAACTTGAAAGAAGTTGATTTCTTTTTTACTTGCGAAGGTTGATCTCCGGATAACCACTTGCAATTCCGAGTAAAATAGAAAATCTGGCACACCCACACAACAAAAATGTTGATGCGCGCCTCTGCCCCCCGGTTACGAAAGGGTCGGACCCAACAGACTCCCACGTCCGCTGACCTCAGTAGAACCGAGCAGGAGCGCGGTCCATCACTATCTTCATAGCAGAAACACAGTTATTTTGTAAAAATAAAAATTACAACTCAGTGGACCCGGAGTTTTGTCCAACCTATAATTTAGCCAATACTCACAATCCTAGCAATCTCTACCTTTGGAAATTCATGGACAAAACTCCCTAGGATAATACAAATTAATCTATGCAAAAGAAAACCTAAAATACATTGAATTAAAAAAAGACAACAATCATCACTTTAGATCTGCATCGTCTCTGGCTTCTTCTAAACTTACATGTTCTCCCTCTTGATCTGTCACATTTCTCCTCTTTTTTGTCCACAATTGAAAAATCTAATGATGATAACAGTAGCTGACTTGTCAATTAGGATCAATAGCTCCCTATCAATTGCAACCACCCCTCCCCCCCCCCCCCCCCCCCCAATGTATCTTCCTAGCAGCACTGGGGTTGGCAGTTTGATCTCCTTGATCAGGGCTTTTTATATGTAGCCATTCACACTTGTGTGATTTTATCTTTCAGCACAGAGTGAGCAACTTCCTTAGGCATGTCAGTCTTTTTTACCCAAATTAGTGTAGTCTTGGGTGGAGAAAAGTTTTTACGCCATTGCTTAGTCTTTGATAGACTATGTAGCTTCTTGCAATGGGGACGAATGTATCATTTCTTTCCACAATGGTGACAAGTGGATGTGCGTGCAGTGCATGACACAGTCTTTTTCTTAAAACTACTCATCACATTATGTATATGTACAGTATGTGGAGTAGTATGTGCAACACTTGAAACAAAAACTGTTTTACCTTTAGCATTTGAAGTGGATGCACCATGATCATACCCGAGACCGCTTCTATCAAAAGGAGACTTTTGACTACACAAGATGCCTATAAGAGTCCTCGAACCAATGTTCATATTGTTTAGAGAAGCGTGTTTAACTTCTAGTTCAGACGTAGTGATCTTTGGTCTTCCTTGTAGATCTTTTTTCTCATATTTAACAGTCTGTAATTCTTTATTCAAATACTCAATCTCTTGTTCAGCCTTTTTGAATTTCTGAACTCATTAGTCAAATTTTCAGCCATGCAATTTTTTTGGCTTTCCAACAGATGAACCTTCTTAATTGCTTACTCTAACTCAGTCTTCACTGCAAAGTTTTCTTCTTGAGCAACGTTTTAAATTGATTGTGACATTGTTGCCATATTTGGCCATTCTAACACAATCAGCATATGTAGAGTGATACAACTCTTCTCGATCTTTCTCTTGATTCAAACATCTCATCATCATTATCTTCATCAGTATCATTGTCAAACAGAGACTTAGCCATGAAAGCCACAAACTTGCCATTCACAGATTTTAAAGAATCAGCCTTAGGATCTTTATCTTCTTCAGAAGATTCGTCGTCCCATGCTGTGTTGAGGGCCTTCTTCTTTGAACCCTTAGATCAATTTTGAGATGGATGTACATCATAAAAGGTGAAGCTTTGGTTGTTTGCCACCTTTGGGTACTACGTACTTTGATTATTGACTAGGCTATTCTCCCGTATGTATTCTATACCACAACTTGGTTTGAGAACGGGACGTCAGCGATACTATCCCGTAGTGTATTAGCCTAAGTGGACCGCGTATTTATTATGATGTTATTGTTTATAATTTTGTCTTATTTGATTCTTCATTTATAGAGATTTAAATGTTTTCCATATGGATCCCATGCATTTGGGCTGCATCAATGAGGCAGGTTTTAGTAGCAAACAAAAAGACCAATTAAATAAAATGAAACTAATCAAACCATAATCTTAATTTAATTATAGATCCAACTGAACACCCAAAAACAGATTGAATCTGTTATCTTAAAGCTTTGGGACCAAAATCAACTCAATCCATTTCACAAAAAAAGAAAATGGTGCAAGGAGAACAAATTCATTATAACTGCCAAAGATGGTAACAACTCCGGAACCATCGTCATTCTCAACTCAGAAAATCCCAAATTCGGAATCCTACAAGCCCTAGTTCATTCAAACGAACAATCTACAAATCCCACAACGATGTTGAAACCCATGTACCATGTATTTTGATATCGTATGCGGGATGGAGGGAGAACCAAGAGGAAGGAAATTACAAAAACATAGAGAAAGATTAAAAAATGGAAGGAGATAGATATCTCTACAGTCAAGATGGGAAAAAACAAACGATGGAAAGATCGATCGGGAGCAAAGAGATGCAGTTGAGGAAGAAGTGTGAAGACCGGTGCAAGTGAAAATGGCAGCTACCATGCAGGAGCACTCGTCCAATATCGGTCTAATAGGGTTTCGAGCCCTAATAGAGTTCGCGAACAAGGTTGGCACCGACCTTATACAGTGTAAATAAGGTCGGCGCCGATGATATGCTAAATCATCAATAATATATATTTATTTATTAAATAAAATAACATTCATTACAAAATAAACCTAGCCCGACAAGGTAGTTGGCACAAAATGAGCTCAGCCCCACACAAAATAGAAATATAAAGCACCACTCCATAGCATAGCATAGCTGAAGCAATCCCAACTGTCTCAAGTTACATCTAGTTTGTTTTGCTCCATGCTCCAAAAGTTAGCTCTGGGCACTCTAGTCCTGAAAATAGAAAGGAAGAATGCTTGAAAATTACACCGTGATTCCTCAATTTACAAACAACAAATTACGAACCATTAAGTCTTGCATATTCACCATACACTTCATTCAAGTCGGTTCTAGATACCATGCTGTAAAATCAAAATTATATATATGAGAGCACGCTGTATGGTTTTATGGAAAATTAAAGAACTTAATCAGGGACTCTACTGGTCATGATGGTTTCTCAGGCAGTTTCTTATGTAGCTGCTGGGACATAGTGGGAATGATATGCAGTCATAGCTGTGTGGGGAGATTTCCAGAGCCACAGGATTAAGCTAATCACAGCCATCAGATGAGGCTAAGCATTCTCACGTGCCATCCGCGTGCCATCCACGTGGCACCAATCTCACCCCGGCTACCAGGACAGAGGCCTCGGCCGAAGTCAAGCATCTCCGGGCCACTAGCGCCGAACTGGTCCACCCCGGGCGCCATCTCGGCGGAAAGCTCCACCTCGGCTGAAGAAGCCGGGACAGAAGCCGAAGCAAGAGAGACCTTCACTTGCGCCCCTCATCCCCCACGTCATCAGGCACGTGGAGGGATAGGGGCACGAGCTAGTGGGACAGACGCGACATCCAGCCGCCCACAATCTTCGCCGGATCCCTGACAGGGCGGCATCCAGCGGCTAAGGCCACATCAGGGCAAGGCCCGAGGGCAGATCCGATGGTACCCCTACCGCCAAAGGCGTCCAACACGACCTGGCCCAACAAGATGTGCATTAAATGCGATGTGGGCTGACCCGACGGGCATTTAATGCAGAGTGGGCTGGATTGGACCGCAATTAATGCAATGTGGGCTGATCGTGACTTCCCAGTCGAATCACGGGACCCACACCACAATATCTCCCAAAGATACGTTCCAAACTCTATAAATAGAGGCTCAAACCACCATCTAAGGTACGCACAATTTCATACACAGAGCCGTTACTCTGTCTCTCTTCTTCCTCTCCTTCCATTGTTCCAGTCCTCTCACTGACTTTGGCATCGGAGAGCCTTGCGCCGCCCAGGCCAGGGTCCTTTGATCGTTTGCTATTCTGTTTCAGGCTTTCGGACGGCACCCAGACATTCCCAGTCATCATCATCATCGGATAAGTCCTATAAGGCTCCCTCCTTATTGTGGGTCATTATTTTCTGCACCTACAATTGGCGCCGTCTGTAGGGAAGTAATATCCCAACCTTCCCAACCTTCTTAACCTCAATCTTTCAGAAGCCATGCCTCCGAAAGCTAGGAAGGGCGTAGAGTCCTCGAGAGCAGCGCTCGAGCTGCCACCACCGTCAACGGACGTCCCTCCTCAAGGGCGCTCCCGCACGGTGCATGGCACGTCTGCAGGCGAGGGCCACTTAGGCTCTCAGCTCTTTGTCGAGTTCCCCTTCCAAGAGGGACTCGAAGCCTCGATCTCAGCAGAAGAAGTCATGCCACCCCAGACGCGATGAGCGTCGGCATGAGCGTCCTCAGAAGGACAAAGCCGTGGCCGTAGGAGAAACGCGCCACGTTCAACCTCCTGCCACTGGAGAGGTTCCCGAAGCCCAAACTGCTATCCTCCAGAAGCAAGAGCAGCTGATTCGCGAGCTCCAGCAGCTGAGGGCAGCCCAAACTGCCTCCTTGAGGCAAGTCTCTGAGCCTCAAGGGAAAAAGAGGGACGCCCCCAGCAGGGCAGCCCAGCCTCCCCGCGAGGACCTCAGAAATCATCTGGACCAGAAACGGAGCCAGATCCGTGACGAAGGCTCGAGCAACAGCCGAAGTCACCACAGCCGCGACGGCCGAACTCATAGCCGTCGTAGCCCTGGCCATCCCAAGCGGAAGCCCAGACCTCCCTCCAGCGCCAGTCAGAGCGCCAACGTCGTCTTCAAGGAACCAATCTACCGCATCCTGACCAAGATCAGGTCCAAGCCGTTCTTCAAGTATCCTCCGCCCATGAAGAATGAGCCCACCGAAGGCGCCCGAAGCAAGCTCTACTGCTCTTTCCACAGGGGCAACGGGCACAAGACCGAAGACTGCAAGACTTTGCAGGGGTATCTAGAGAAGCTGGCCGAAGAAGGCCACATCCCAGAGTTCATCAAGGCAGGTGATGCCGGCGGCAGCGAGGGCCGAATCCACCAGAGCGCGGCCCAGGCTCCAGACAGCGAGGACTCAGAGAAGATCATCAACGTGATCCATCTGGCGTCCTCAGTTCCCGCTTCCTCGTCCCGGGGCAGCTCTCAGGCCCGTGCCGAAGCCAGGCGGGCTTCGTACGGGAAAGAAGTAATGAAAGCCGAACTCGCTTCGGCATCCAAGAAAGCCCGCCGCGACCGACCCGCCATCTCGTTCTCGGATCGAGACCTAGAGGGAATCCAGGTCCCTCACAACGACCCCCTGCTCCTCACCATGAAGTTGAGAGACTTCACAGTGAAGAGGATCCTTGTCGACTCCGGCAGCTCCTCCGAGGTCCTCTACTACGACTGCTTCAAGAGGATGAAGCTCTCCGAAGCAGACCTCACGGAGGTCCGAGCACCCTTGCTAGGGTTATCCGCCACGCCAGTCTATCCCAAGGGTAGGATCACCTTGGAAACCCGAGTTGGCGGAGCATCCGTGCTGGCCGACTTCCTGGTTGTGGACGCCCCTTCTCCCTACAATGTCATTCTGGGCAGAACGTGGCTCCACAAGCTAGAAGCAGTTCCTTCTTCCCTCCACCAAAAGCTGAAGTTCGTCATCGAGAACAAGGAGGGCAAGATGGAAGTAATCACAGTGGAAGGAGACCAGCAGCAGGCCAGGCAGTGCATGCTGGCCGCAGTCCCAACAGTGAAGGAGCCAGAACGTGTCAACCTGGCCGAGTTCGAGAAAGGCCTCGATGAGATCGGCCGGGATCCTGAGAAGAAGAGCATCGAGGACCTGGTCGAGGTCAGGCTAGACCCGGCAGACCCAGACAGGTTCTTCCTGATTGGCACCCAGCTGCCAGATGAAGAAAGGGCCGAACTCTCTCGGTTCTTGATGCAGAATGTGGACTTCTTCGCTTGGAGCCCAAGCGAAATGCCTGGGGTCGACCCTGAGGTCATGTGCCACAAGCTCAATGTCGACCCCGACCACAAGCCGGTAGTGCAGAGGGCCCGAAGGACCGGGCTGCAGCAGACAGATGCGGTCGTCGAAGAGATCGACAACCTGCTAAAAGCAGGAGCCATCCGGGAAGTCCAGTACCCGGTATGGCTGGCCAACACGGTGGTGGTCAAGAAGAAAACTGGGAAGTGGAGGGTGTGCGTGGACTTCACCGACTTGAACAGGGCTTGCCCTAAGGACAGTTTTCCCCTCCCAAAGTTTGACCAACTGATCGACGCCACCGCTGGTCACGACCGAATGAGCTTCCTTGACGGCTACCGAGGCTATCATCAGATCCCGCTCTACGAGCCTGACGAGGAGAAAACATCGTTCATCACCCCCCGCGGCACTTACTGTTATAAGGTGATGCCCTTCGGGCTGAAGAACGCGGGGGCGACCTATCAGCGCCTCGTCACAAAAATGTTCCAGGCCCAGCTCGGCCGATCGGTAGAGGTGTACATCGACGACATGGTCGTCAAGTCTGTGCGCTCCAGCGACCATCTGGCGGATCTCGGCCAAGTCTTCGACATCCTTCGCGCATACAAACTCAAGCTAAACGCTTCCAAGTGCGCCTTCGGCGTAGCTTCTGGCAAGTTCCTCGGCAGCTTGGTAACGCGGAGGGGGATAGAAGCCAATCCGGACCAGATCACTGCCATCCAGGGCATCCAGAGTCCCTATACCACGAAGGAAGTTCAGAGGCTCACAGGAATGGCCGCCGCACTCAATCGCTTCATCAGCCGGTCATCAGATAAGTGCAGGCCTTTCATTCAGCTTTTAAAGAAAAATTTGAAGTTCCAGTGGACCCCTGAGTGCGACCAGGCATTGGCCGCACTCAAAACTTATTTAATGTCACCACCATTACTCTCCACCCCAACTTTGGGGGAGATCCTGTATTTGTACCTTGCGGTCTCGGATCACGCAGTGAGCTCCGTCCTCATTAGGGAGGACGAGGGAGTTCAAAAGCCAATCTATTACACGAGCAAGACCCTGCTCGATGCCGAGACCAGGTACCTCCTATTGGAGAAGCTTGCGTTGGCTCTCGTCAGCGCCTCCCGCAAGCTCTCCCATTATTTCCAATCCCACACCATTGTGGTAATCACGGAGCATCCACTCCGTTCAGTGTTCAAGAAAACTGACTTTTTAGGGCGCATATCAAAGTGGGCAGTTGAACTGGGGCAGTATGATATACTGTACCGTCCCCGAACTGCGATCAAAGCCCAGATTCTGGCGGACTTCATAGTGGAATTCGTTTCCCCCAACCCAGCTTCGACCCAGCTCGGCACGGCACTAGGGGGCACAGGGCACGAGCCAGTAGAAACAGAGGTCCAGCAGTCTCCCACCTCGGCATGGAAGATCTTTGTCGACGGGTCGTCCACCTCCAAGAGAGCTGGCGCCGGCATAGTTCTCCAATCGCCAGAGGGACTGGTCATAGAGCAGGCCTTCACCCTGGACTTCAAAGCGACAAACAATAAGGCAGAGTACGAAGCACTGATTGCAGGGTTGAACATCGCCCAAATCCTCGGAGCCCAGCATCTGGAGATCTTCAGCGACTCTCAACTGGTAACTAGCCAGCTCGCTGGAGACTACCAGGCCAGGGACGACAGGATGGCGGCCTACTTAGCCCTTACGAAAAAACTGCTCTCCCATTTTCAGAAAGCCGAGGTCAGGCAAATATCCCGAGATACCAACACGCATGCAGATGCGCTTGCAAACCTAGCCTCCGCCGTCGAAGCAGGAAAGAAGAGGACCGTCGAGGTCGGGTCAGTATCAAGGTCAAGTCTAGAACTCCATTCATCTCGGCTTGTCCTCTGTGCTGACCTCGGCCCTAGCTGGATGGATCCAATCGTCGCCTACTTGAAGGACGACCAGCTCCCCGAGGACAAGACTGAAGCCCACAAGATCAGGCTCAAGGCAGCTCGGTTCTGGCTCTCTCCCGAAGGCAAACTCTACAGGAAGTCCTTCACAGGTCCATACCTCCGATGCGTCCACCCGACCAAGGTGGACGACTTCCTGTATGAGATCCACGAAGGAATCTGCGGCAGCGATATAGGAGGTCGGTCATTGGCCTACAGAGCAATCAACCAGGGTTACTGGTGGCCCTACATGCAGAAGGACGCCCAGGTCTACGCCAGGAAATGCGAGAAATGCCAGAAGTTCTCCCACTCCCTCCATCAGCCAGCACAGGATCTGAGTCCCCTCTCCAGCCCATGGCCCTTCGCTCAATGGGGCCTGGACATTGTGGGGCCTCTTCACCGAGCTCCAGGGAACAAGAGATGGCTGATAGTGGCTACGGACTACTTCACAAAGTGGATAGAGGCTGAACCGTTGTCTTCCATCACGGACAGGGACTCCAGGAACTTCGTTTGGAAAAACATCCTTACGAGGTTCGGCATCCCCCGGACCCTGATTTCGGATAACGGGACTCAGTTCGATTCCAAGTCCTTCAGAGACTTCTGCCAAGAGCACGGCATCAGAAAACCATTACTCCACCCCGGCATACCCACAGAGTAATGGCCAGGCAGAAATCTCTAACAAAGTGATCCTGGACGGCCTGAAGAAGCGACTGGACAAGGCAAAGGGCAGATGGACAGAGGAGCTTCCGAGCGTGCTGTGGGCATGCAGAACAACTCCAAGGAGGTCCACCTCGGCAACACCTTTCTCTCTGGCCTACGGGATGGAGGCGGTAATTCCCTTGGAAATCGGCCTTCCTACCCTGAGGAAAGAGCTGGTCGACCAAGGCCGAAACGAGACGAACCTGGCGATGGAGCTGGAGCTGGCAGACGAGCGGCGAGAAGCAGCAGCCCTGAGACTGACCGACTATCAGCAGCGGTTAGCCGGGGGCATACAATCAAAATGTCAAAGAAAGGAGGTTCACCGCGAGAGAGCTCGTTTTAAAGAAGACCCTGCCAGCTGACAAAGAACCAAACGAGGGGAAGCTGCCTCGAACTGGCATGGCCCGTTCAGAGTAGTCTCACTGGCAGGAAATCAGCCTACAAGCTCGAAGACTTGGAAGGCAAGCCGCTGCCGAGACCGTGGAATGCATCCCACTTGAAGAAATTTTATTTCTAAAGATGTAATGAATCTCAGAATCAATAAAAGCAGCTTTTGCCTTGTCATCAATCTGTCGTCTCTCTCTGGTCGACTCCGGCAGCATAGGCTCTACGCCCTGGAAATGGCTTGGAGTTCCTACACTCAGCCTTTCCTAAAGCCCCCGTGTCTTGGACACAATCAAGGCTCTACGCCCTGGAAATGGCTTGGAGTTCCTACACTCAGCCTTTCCTAAAGCCCCCGTGTCTTGGACACAATCAAGGCTCTACGCCCTGGAAATGGCTTGGAGTTCCTACACTCAGCCTTTCCTAAAGCCCCCGTGTCTTGGACACAATCAAGGCTCTACGCCCTGGAAATGGCCTGGAGTTCCTACACTCAGCCTTTCCTAAAGCCCCCGTGTCTTGGACACACTTCGGGCACATACGCCCTGGAAATGGCCTGGAGTTCCTACACTCAGCCGTTTCCTAAAGTCCGGGTTCATAAACCCCTCACACCTCGGCGCAAGGCAGTTCGGCCAAGGTATGGATCCACCTCGGCGCAAGGACAGCCACTTCGGCCAAAGCCAGCTATTTCGGCCAAAGTCAGTCTTCAAAAAAGAAAAGAGCTGTGCCATCACTCAAACACAGAAAAGCAGCACAAAAACACAAGTGTTCCAGAACAGTGCAGGGAAAGTAAGAAAGAACTCAAAAGCATTGTACACAATTTGGGTGATCACAGAACAACTCCTTTTTATTCATTGTAAACAGCTTCGTTACAAAAGTTACAGAACAGAAAGCAAAGTAGAAAAAGGAGGATCACAGTCCTCTAAAAACAGAAAATAAAGAAAAGCTGGGAGACTCCGATCTTCACTCACTCCACGACGCCGGATCGTTGCCTGGAGGCTCTGAGTGATCCTGAATTTCACCGGGCTGTGCAATGCACTTTGGCTGGTCAGACCAAAGCATCGCACAGCCCCTCCAGTTCGGAGGCCCTGGACCTCGCTGAGCTCTTCAACACCCTCCGGTCAATGAGACCAGCCAAGCTTGAAGAAACCCCAGGTCCAGCGGGGCCTCAATCCCGCCTCCCGTACGACGGACGCGCAGGACCGTGTCGGACGAGAATGCGCCACCGTCCCCCGGTTGCGTTGCAGCGCATCCTCACTCTGTCTGGCCGGGGACGGATGGCCATGAACCCGCGTTCAGAGAGCGCGTGGTCCACGGGGAGTTCCTTCAGAGAGCGCGCAGACCACGACGGGCTTCCCCCCTTGGAGAAAGCCGTCCACGGACGCAAGGGTTCCCCCCGGATCGAAGATTACAGAATGTCTGTCAGACATGGTTCCTACAGTTAAGTGAATTAAGCTATCCTACTTCCGTTCCTTTTCTTCTCCCATGGCAAGCTTGCCATCCCTATTTATAGGAAGAAGAAGGGCTCAGTCTCCGAAAGAAGGGCTCAGTCTCCGAAAGAAGTTATGAGGGCGAAGTCTTTCACGCGTTACTGGGGATGCACGACTGTTGACCAGCGATCCCTATGGCGCCACGTGGAGACATTCGTCCGATTCCCTCGTCAGCCGTGCCGCCATGTTTATTGCTATTTATGGTCTCCAGAATACGGAGAATCGGCACTGACAGCTGTGAGGACAGTTTGACTCTTTCTACCTCAAGGGCCACGCCACACAATAAAGGCATTCAATACCATTCAATGCACATCCAGAAATGAAAGAGAAGCAAATGCAGAGAAAAATGCACAAGTAAAGAAGTTTGTCTTTTATTAATAATGGAGAGAATTACAAGGCGGAAAGAAGGGGGCGTTACAAAAGAAGGGACAGAGCTACTCCGGTCTCGGCGATTCGACCAGGTCAATCACCGTTCCCAAGGGGCCAGAGGCTTCGGCCGAGACAGGGACCTCGCTTGGAGCGACGCTGGCAGAAGGGGCTTCAACTGGTACCTCAGCCGAACCAGGGGCAGAAGAGGTCTCACCCTGAGGCACGGCCAAAGCCTCGCTGACGACTGGGGCATCGCTCGAGACCGGGGCAGCAGGAGCGTCGTCCGGAGCGGGAACGGCTGGAGGAGCTTCGACCGGGGTGCTTTCAGTTGCAGGTGCGGAGCTCGGCTCGGGATCCAGGTCCGAATACTTCGGCAGGTCCTGATAGACAGGGTGGTCTTCAGGGACCCCCGCACGCCTCAGCGCGGCCAGGCATCCTTCCTCGAACAGAATGGAGGTGATCTCCTCCACCTGTTTCTCGTACAGCTCGGTGGCGCGGTCCACCCCGTTCTGGAAGGCGGATTGGGCCTCGGACAGAAGAGAGGCCTTCTCCTTTTCCAGGTCGGCGTTCGCCTTCACCAACTTCTCTCTCTCAGCGCGACCAGCCAGGACCTCCCCTCGCAACCTCGTTACCTCAGCCGTCGACTCAGACTTCGACCTGGCCAACTCCGACTCCAACTCGGAGACCCTTTTGTTCTTCATCCAAAGCTCGCCTTTCATATGGTTGGCCCTGGACGAAAGTTCGGCGTTCTCAGTCAGAACCGATGCCAACCGAGCAGACTCTCCGGCACTGGCCACCTTGAGCTCTTCCATTCCCTTCCGCTGCTCGTCCAGCTCCTTCTTCAGCCTCTCCCGCTCGGACTCCAGCCGGGCTACCCTCGACGCGTTCCTATCCCTCCTTCCTAGGATGGCTAGGAGCCTCTGCACGTTCTGCAAGGGAAAAGAGGAGGGTCAAAACAGGAACAGCCGAGCTAGGCCACAAAAAACACTTACCAGGATGTCGGCCTGGATCGCTGTCAACATCAGGCTCTCGTCGTCAAACTTCTCGTGCTCCTCCATATCCCGTGGCAGAGCACAGGCCCTGGCAAGGGCCCCGATCACCTCGGCATTTCCCAGCAGTCGGTCTTCAACGTTCAGGGGTCTCGGCTTCCACGGTGCTGGGGCAGTTCGGGGCCCGGAGGCCGATCCGGACCCTTGCCCCGCCGAGATGAGAGGCTCGCGCGTTGGCCCGACAGTCGACCTGCTGACTGGCGCACTCTTTTCGGCCGGCGCACTCTTTTCTTTCGGCGCGCTCTTCTCGCCCCCCTTTTCGGCTGGAGCTTTAGCTCCAGGGGCGTGTGCAGGAGTCTTGCCCTTCGGCTGCAGATCAGCCTTCGAACTCT